>PVHY01010142.1:38586-53368 GCA_004024945.1 Uropsilus gracilis
ATCACAAAATTTAAATAATAATTAACAACATATAGGTTGGCTTAAATATTGATGGACATTTTCTAAATTCAAAGATATTAAATACATTAACTCAAAAGACAAAATGCATAAGAAAGGACAAATGGAGGGAGGAAAAAAAAAGAAAGGGAGAGGGATAAGAGAGAAGAAAAATAAATGGGGCCAGTAGGAGGGAGCAGTGAAAGAGTAGGGAAGGAGGAGGAAGAGGGAAAAGTGGGAATAGGAAGGGGAGAAGGGAGAACAGAAGTAGGGAAGAAAATAAAGAAAAGAGGAAAGTGAGGAGAGGGCCAGAGTAGAAAAAGAGGACTGTGAGGAAGAAAAGGAAGTGGAAATCAGTAGAGCTGAGAGAGGAAGGATAGGAAGGAGAGGGAAGCAAGGGAAGAAATGAAGGGAGACTGGGGAAAAGAAGGTATAATAGGAGACATAGAAAGAGATATAAGAATAGAGAAAATGGAATAGAGAAATGGAATAAAGAAAATGGAAGCAAGGAAGGGGAAGAGGAGGGGAGAAGTAGGAGGTGATTGGGGTATTTTTATGCTATCTGTAGCCATCACATGCAAGAAAAGCAATGGAGAAAATGATAGAGAATATTAGGGAAAAACATTTTGACACAAAAATGTTATGCCTAGATAAGTTTTAATTCATGTGTAAATGCAACAGAAAAGACTTCAGATATACTGACTCAAAAAATATACCACTCTTGCTAGATATATTGCTCCAAGAACTACATTAGCTGGACAAAAATTCATCAAAATGAGAAATGAACAAGGGCTATATCATATAATGAAGAGACATTCAGGAAGTATTAAAAACACTGAAACATAGACTGTAGTCTCAATAATGATTATAAATATGGATGAGAAAAGAATGTAAATGTCAATTTATATTCTTATATATTCTTTATATATATATATATATATATATATATATATAGATATATATATCAGAGAAACCAAAAAATTTTTGAAAGAATAGAGTAAACTGGATCTAAAATATCAGATTCTGTCAACATAAAATTATTAGCAAGGGGAAGAGAAGTGAAAAAAAAAGGTATGATTTCACAAAGGAAAAAATATGACTATATATTTCATTTTCAGTTCTGAAAGAGAAACAGGCTTTAGCACATTTAAGCCTAAAGATAATTTCTGGAGTTAAAAAAGAATGCTTAACGTTAGAGGGGTTGAGGATGAGGAAGAAAGAGGGGAAATGACCACAGTAATTATAATGATAATTACATGCCAAATATCATGAAAATAACTAAAAGTGCATACGTGTACAGGATAGGTCAAGTAGATTAATAATATTTTGTGAATAAACAGGCAAGTATTTTCCTTTACAAAAGAGATTAATACAACTGGATCAGAAATCTAATGCATATTGATTAAGAGAAATATCCCAAGCATAATGACTCAAATATGACAAATATTTTTCCAATAAACACAGACACAGCAATCAGAAAGAGCTATGTCACTATTTCACAAAGTGGGATTTAAATTATAAAACATTTAATTGGAAAAAGATGACAATATTAATAAAGAAATTTTAACAAAATTGTTAAAATTTTGTTAAATTTTACACATTCACAGAGCAGCTTATCAACAACATAAGGCAAACTGATAAAAATAAGTGAAAAATGAATGCAAAGAAAAAACAGAAAAGTAAGTTTCCTGTATAATAATTTTAACTATATATTAAAAGGAATGGAAATGAAAGCAATATTCAAAGACATAAAATATATTAAAAATACAGTGATGGATGCAAAAGGAGGAATTAATAAAAGTAAAAGAAATTAGAAAAGTTATTTTAAAAAAACCACTAAATGATTATATCACGTTCTTCATGCACCACATGCCACACTATGTTTCACATATCTTGTGTCTTCTGACCCTCATAATGTCTCTTGTGAGGTAAGTAGTTGTCATTCTCCATAAGACATGAAGGGATTAATTATATCTTAACTGACAGAGCAGTTTGGACTCTGATAGACAATTCTCAAGTTTGCACAATTAATTCTGAGGTCTAATCTGATAATGAGAAACAAAGGAGGTGCTGGGAGAAAATAAAATACTCAAACCTGAGAGTAAACGTGGAGAAAAAAATTAAACATATAAACACAAATCCAAAAGAAAAAAATGAAGGAATTAGAAAACACAACAGATGAAAGAAATATTTTCAAGTATTCATGAATAAGCACAGGTTTTAAGGTGGGTAGGAAAACCAGAGATACTCAATAAGTAAACACAGAACTCAAAAACTATAGAGCAATTGAACCTAGCAGATCTGTATAGAACACCCCTCCAAACAAGAGCATTTTTCTCAAATGTACATGAAAATAGTATTTAGAATTGACTATATATTAGTCTACAAAACAAATTTTAACACATTCTGAATTACTGAAATTATGAAAAGGTTTTTTTTGAATACCAAAAGATCTTTATGGATCACAATAGAATTAAACTACAAATCAAAAGCTAAAGGAAAAGAGAAAATTCAAGTATGTGGAAATTAAACAACACACTCTGAAAAACCAAGAATTCAAAGATGGCATTACAGAAAAAGATGACAAAAATAAAAGTACATCATACCAAAATTACAGGATTTGGGGAAAGCAATGCTAATAGGGAAGTTTATGGCTGTAAATGTTTCACTTAAAAAGGAAAAGTCTCAAGTCAACAAGCTAACTTTATATCTGAGAGAACTAAGAAAAGAACAGCCGGAACTGTGGCTTGTGCCTGTAACCATCAGCTTATGAAGTGGCGGGGGCTAGGGATTGTGATTGAAGTCCCACTTGGGGCCCATAGTGAGACCTAGTTCCAAAAAAAATACAGCTGAGCATGGTGGCATGCTCCTGTAATCCCAGCTAACTGGGAAGCTGAGGTTGGGGATTGCTTGAGTCTGTGGTATCCCAGGCAACAGGAGCCCGTGGTCCACAGGCAAAAATAGCAAGACCTAGTCTCAAAAAACAAAAACCAAAACAAAACAAAAAACCACTAATCCCAAACCCAAGGAAATAATAAACATTAGAGCAATTATAAACTAGAAAATAAAAAAGTAGAGAAAACCAATGAAATCAATAATTGTTTCTTCTTTAAAAATCAACAAAATATTGACTAAGAAAAAAAGAGAAGATACATGAAGAGGTAGTGAACATAATTAACCATCAGAAAAATACAAATTAAAATCACAATGATATTATCACTCAACCCCCAATTGAATAGTAAAACAAAAAAAAAAAAAATCTAGCAAAGATGTAAAGAAACTGGATCATTCTTGTACAATAGCACATGTAAAATGGTAAAGTCTCTGCAAAATATTTGGTAGTTTTTTTTATAAACCTCAGTTGCAATGACCACACAAGGCAATTGACCTATTATGTATTTATAATGTATAAAATAAAATGTATATGCATTAAAAAAACGGTACACAAATGTGCATCGCAACATTTTTCAAAAACATCCCAAACTGTAAACAACCAGATTCATTCAATAGATAGATGGTTAATCACACCAGTACATAGGATACTACCCAGCAATTAAAAGCACAAACTACTAATATAACCAGGATGACCCTCCAGAAAACCATGTTAAATGAAAAAGTCAATCCCAAAAGGGATCCATTTATATAATGTATTTGACAAGACAACATTTTAAAAACAGACAGCATATTAGTAGCTGACTGGGAGTAAGAAAAGATTGCCAAGGAAGAAGTTCAAAGGTGGGTGTGACTTAAAAAACAACAACAGAAAAAAAAAAAAACCAAAAAAAAAAAAACTATATCTTTGTGGGAATAAAAAGGTAATGGGTACTTTACTAAATTGCTATCTTTACGTGGTAATGGGTACAAAAATATACATGCGATTTAATTGTCTAGAATCAAATGCATGTACACATAC
The DNA here is from genome assembly GCA_004024945.1 of Uropsilus gracilis. Taxonomy (NCBI): domain Eukaryota; kingdom Metazoa; phylum Chordata; class Mammalia; order Eulipotyphla; family Talpidae; genus Uropsilus; species Uropsilus gracilis. The sequence continues at coordinate 42,497 of PVHY01010142.1, forward strand.
ACAGAAATGAGAATACAAATATAAGGAGAAATGAGCAGAGGTCAGTCAGTTGTATTCAGGTCAACACCTTGGTTGAGACATGATAATATATATAGTTCTATGGGATGTTCTCTTTAGGGGAAACTGATTAAAGGAGAGTTATCTGCATGATCTCTTACAACTGTGTATGAATTTATAACTAACTCAATAAAAAATCTATTGTAAATGAAAACCTAGATAATATTAAATGTTGAATTTTAGTCAAAGTGTTTGAACTCTTATGTGAGCAGTTGGGAAATATAAGAAGCTGGTTATGCATGGATGACTTGATCAGTACCTGATTCAAGAGAATGAATATGACACAAGGAATTGAAGGAGAAATTACTAAAGCCAGAGGCCTGAAAAACTATACTCAAGGATCAAGTGAGATAATACTGAAGGCAATGTTGCACACTTGGATCCAAGGAATTGTAGTCACCTTCGATATCACGTATCCAGCAGGCATTTGCTTTGTTCAAGTTCTTTTGTAATTTACACCATATGTCAGAGTCTCACCGTGAAACCATGTTATCTCACTACTTTGAATTACCTCTTTTATGTCATTTTAATATTTTGGACAAAGGGAGAGATAGTTTTAGTCTTTGGTTTCAATAACTTCATAATTTCTGTAAATAGAAGTGAGATAAGTCTTCTAATCATCATGAGAGTTGGCATGCTTTTAAAATTATTTTAAGGTGTTTGAAGATTTGAAAACTATATTAGACTTGTGATTTTCATTAGTTTTAATTAAATGTTTAGACTATGATTAAATAAGTTTGTAGTCAATGTCTAAATGTCTGAGGAAATTTAATTTGTTAGCTTTAACATCCTGATTTATAAGTCATATCAGCAGTATGTAAATGTTCAGAGAACTAATTTTAATGAATTTATACATCTATTTAATTGTGCATGAAATAAAATACAACAGGAGTGGAGGTCTTTGTGTATTAAGGAGGACAACCATGATGAACTTAGATGTGGGTTCTGCTTTTGCCACCTGAGGAATACCAGACTGAACTGGACAGATCTGCCCCCTCTCTCTGTCCTCCCAGAAATAATCCACATCTTGATACTGGATCTGGAGACAAGAGCAGAGCTTACCGTATGGGGTTGTCCATCCTGGACACAGTGAGAAAGGCAGCAAGATTGGCTGTGTATGAGGAGCACACGATGAGGGTAAAGAGCCACCAGCTCCCCATCACGATGCGCATGGCCATGGAGTTCACTGAGGATTCACCCCCTTCAGGAGAAAAGCAAAGAAGATTGTTCCAGGACTGTCACTCTCACTCCCATCCCCAAGTCAGGGAAACACTCTCCTCTGAGGCCAGGCAGGGAGTCTCACCATTGGTGATACCCCAAGAAGCAAAGTAGTGACTGCTGACTATGCATGAGGAATTGTGTCAACTCTAGATAGATACTAAGGCCACCATTCTTGAAAAAGCCACAAAATAAGCAAAAGTCAGTATTGGCCTTTTGTAATGTGACATGCCTTTTGTCAATATGCCCAGAATAGCATTATGAATATCAAAATCTTCCAGATAGAAAATTCTATCTACCTCACAATGTTAAGAACCTCCATGGCGGCATCCTGACGTGAGGTCCCATTTCAATTTCAAATTCACATGGAGTCATCTCAGGAATTTACCTCCTACAAACCTCCAAAGGGTTCCCAAGCTTACTTATAAATCTCAGAAATGAGATGTACCATATCCTTTTATTAATATTCAGCCCTCACTAGATGACTTTTTTCCCCAGGATTTTCAGAATTCATTGCATGTGACTTTGAGGCAGAATCTGCTTCTTTGAGGCCAATTATTTCTCCTTCGTCCCTTAGGTAGTAGCAGAAGAAAGCTTCTTACTGCCTTTTCTTATATAACTTCACAAACAGGTGATACATATTTTTTCGTAGGGCAAACAAGGCCGAGACCCATATTAAGTACTTTGCAATTTGTTGTGGCAGGTCAAAATCAAACAATCCTGCAATTCCCCAAGTGCTCTCCAGACTTCCCATAAATAGGAGAGTTTATGTCTCAAGAATGGCTGGAGTACTGCTTAGATGATTACAAAACAATTGTGAATTTTTTTCTCCATTAACATTTCAAATTTAAACAAGATTCACTTCCATCTGACAACCCCATGTGCATAACAATCAATCGAATGTGGGAGAGGAGAAAGTGCAAAGCAGAACTCCAAAGTTAATTTTATCTAAAGTGGAGAATCAGGATTTGAAGTTGAGATCCTTGTTGTCATGTCATTTAATTTCTTTCTGATATTATTCAGAGAAATCAGGTGTAGCACACTATTAGTACAATCCTAGAGATTAAAAGAAATTGCATTTTAAATGATGTGGTAAAAGGCTTATAGTCTGGGCCAATAAGAAAATTCTCCCAGGTCCCTGGGCTATTCCCACACCAGGAGATAGGAAGGTACCTTGCTGGACAAAGGCTCCATAGACGATCCAGATGGCACTGTGCAAGGTGGCGGAAGCAGAGGGGCGGGGCTGACTGGCACTCTGTGCCCTCACAGCCTGGATCCGGTTCAACACAAAGATCAGCACCCCCACCACAGGGATGGCTGCCGCAATGCAGGCCCAAACCGCAAAATCGAATGGAGCAAAAAGAGAGAAGATGCTGATTTTCTCCTCGGGCTTCTTGATTAGAATCCCCACTGAATAGTCCATGTACCGCTTGCTGAAGTCCACAACGCTCTCCCTCTCCGGGGTGATGGTGATGGCAGAGATGGCCAGGTCTGCTCTCTGAAAGGCAAAACCACCTCATCAGATGCAGTCCTCGGCTAACTGCTTCCACCCTGGGTCAAGGTCTGCCCTCTGTCCTTTGAGCTGTCCTGTTGAGAGGAAGTGTATTTGAAATTTGATAACTTGCGACCTTTAACTTTGTAAGGAAAACCCAAAACTAAGTTGTCTATTATTACCACCTTCACCTTTATAAATTTCTCTCACAAACTAGCTATTTCCTCTCTCTTGCTGGTGTTTACCTCCACTTACCCCCAACCCCACCAAGATGTCCCTTCTATTTTCTTCTTGACTTATCTCCATCCTTCCTATAATTCAAGGCCAGAGAGACACTCTTTTTTTCTACCAAGCCTCTCCCAACTCCATTTACCTACACTGATAATCTCTTTCAGAAAATACTTTAGAAAATATATGTTGAGTTAGAAACTACTTTGAATTTCATGAATGCATTGGTCCCTGGTTGTTTTATATGCAGGCTCTATTCCAGAAAGTAAAATCTACCAAGAGAAAGGGGGCCATCCACTTTTGATCTTCTACCTCCCTTAACACATGACCCAGAGACAAATGGATTGAGTGGCCTTCCTAAAATAAAACTATTTGTGAAGATATTTCTGAGAAAATTGTACCATGACCTCAAAAGTACCTCTGAATAATTTTGCTTGCCAAGATAGGCTCATTTTAATAATAGGCAAAGACCCCATTAAGATGGAGCTTGGGATCTTATATCGAGATCCCTGGTAAAAAGGCACCCATTCAGACACAGAGCAGTATAATATATTATATCTTTGTCATCCTGACTCTTGGGCCTCCTAGTTGGGGGTATCATAACAGCTTGGCTTACTTTAGAATGATAAACTGTGACAACCAATTCATCTACATATTCAAATTGTGGGAACATACATAGAGACATATCCAGCTTGATATGTGATGTAGAGGGGTAAACACACTGATGTTCTAAACTGAGATGCAACACAACTGGGGTAAAGAAGGAAATGTCAGAGGTGACTATGTTGCTGATCTTATCTACACTGTCATATTTGCATCTCTAGCTATTGTCTGTCTCCCCAGAAATCCAAATCCAGGCATGTTTTTAAGGATTCTGAGAGTTAACAGCTTATTTGAGGACTAAGAAAGTAAGCAGGGTAGGTTTGCAATACAGGATGAAGGAAGCTAATCTTTGAAGTCAGATCCAGAGGAAGCACAAAGGAATCAACTCATGATACAGGGACAGCAGTGATTGCAACAGGAGAAAAACATACCTCTGAAAAAACATGAGGCCTGTGTCTGCATGTGTGAATTATGTAGAAAAAATGAAGTAGAATTTGAGGCCCCAAAACCTCAAATTCCTTCCCTAATATAGGAACAAAAGTTTTATTTTTAAACTGATGATAAGAGACTATTAGTTTGCTTGAGGAAAAAAATAGACTTAAAAATCTAAGAAAGGTGTCCAAAGGATTCAACCAAAAACCCAACTTGAACTTGTTCCTTATCTCTGATAGTCCAGCTGAGGAAGTCACACATTGTTCAAAAGTCTGTCTGGACATATTTGTGATTTTCTTCTCTAAAGCACATAGCCATCTGGATATCAGAGTCAGGGGGCAAGAAAATAGAATAATTCAGGCTTTTTGTGCAGCAAAAGGTCAAAAATATGTAGCATCAGAAGGGATAAAGGGCACAGGGATTTGTCTGCTTCATCATGGAGGGACAGAAATGATGCACTATGAGAAATTTTGACACAGAAACCACATAGAAGGAAGAACCTCAAATACTTATGCTAAGCAAAAAGGGTCAAACACAAAAGACCAAATACTCTATGACTCCATTTATATTAAATGTTCACAAAAGCAAATCTGTAGAGATAGAAAGTAGATTAATGGTTGCCTCAGGTTGGAGCAGGGAATGGGATTAACTGTAAATGAATAGAAGGGATTTCATTGAGATGATGGAAGTAGTCTAAAACTAGATTACAGTGACAGCTGAACAACTCAAGAAATATAAAAAGCACTGAATTGTACATCTGAAACGAGTGGCTTTTATACTGTATGAATATAAATTATGCTGCAACAAAGTTTGTTTTTTAAGTTCAGAAAATATTAGAGAAATTACAGATTTTCATCTCTGATTTTATGGGTTTATAAATCAAAGGAAAACCCATAGCAGAAAGGACAAGAGTCATGGAGTGAATAGTAACAGCAACATGAAAGATGCTGCCAAGATGCACGTACATTGGTACTGAAGCAAACAAACGTCACTTATCTTGGAAATGAGAAAGTCATTGAAGGTGAGACAGTAGAAGTCCAGAGTGGTCCATAGGGATGCTGAAAACTGTCAAGGTTGCTGGTAACAGTAATACTGGAGAAGGAAGTCTTCTCCACCATAGCAAGTAATTGGGAGGAATAGACTCAAATGTTATGGGATAGTAAGATCAAGGAGGGGGAAACAGTTCAAAGATGGCAATATAGGAACAAAGATGGTCTCACGTCATGAGTCTCAGTGAGAAGACAGGTTCTATAGAGGTGAAGGAGAATAATATTTAAAGTTAATATGAGTAATGTCCTATCACCTGCACATAGCAAGGAGGACGGGGAAATACACACACACACACACACACACACACACACACGCCATGAAGGAGAGATGCATAGTATTCTCCATTACCGTCCGTAAGAACTATTTTCCTATTTCAGCTCAAATGTGGCAGTGGTTTTCATGAAATATGTATTACAGAGTAAGCATAGTGAATAGGCTTCAAAGGAATAAGAGCAGTGGACAGTAGGAAACACAGCATGCCAGAAGATATGAAAGCAGAAGAGCAAAACTTAGTAGATCAGAAAGGATTGGGTTGGAGGAAGAAAGAGTGAAGAGCTGGTACCAAAATTATAACTGTATATTGGGCCAACTTCAGATATCTTTCCAGGTACAGACTCTGGTGCCTCTCCCCATAGGCCTGCTTTGGGAACCTACCTTGCTGATGAGCTCCCCGATCATCCCGTTCCAGGAGGTGTTATGGAGCTGGTGACCATACCTGCCGTCGGGGGCCTGGTAAATCTCATATTTGAATCCAAGAGCCTTGGCCAATGCATCCAGGACATCAATGGAGAACCCTTTGTAGCGCTTGGGCTGTCCAAGGATGTTCTCAGCTACCATCACAAAAGGCTCTTCCTGAGAACAACAGCATGAATGTTCTTTAATTAAATAACTAGTCAATTCACACACATTTTCCAGGGTATTGTTGAAAATAAGATAAATTGTAAATTAGAATATTTATGGAAATGTTCATGTATATATCCAATTCAACCATGGAATCTGAACCTCTCTCCCCTTCATAAAACAGCTTATAGACACTCAGACACAATACATATGAAGATCCTCCCAAGGTGTATTTCCTTTCTCTATATTACATTACCCTAGGCACTGTCTATGATCCCATCTCCAAGCATCACAGTTAGTTTTCATCCCTTCATTTGTAACACTCATGATTCTGTCCTTAGGACGTGTCATCCTAATTCCTAATTAGGAAATATCCTAATGTGGCTATTTCTCATCCAGGATAATACATCACAGTTAAGCTCTGCGATATTAGATTAAGAGAAGACAGTATTAATATCTATCAGGCTATACTAAAAAAATTACAACAAATTGTCTTCACTGGGAATCTCTGTCATGTGGGCCCATCAGTGGAGTTGGGTGTTGGAAGAAAGCCCTCCTTCCAGCATCTACCTGGGATCTCTTGCTACCTGCACAGCTCTGTTAAGGATAACTAGGAGGTCAAAACCAACTTCCATCAAAGAGCTGGGGCTGTGCTGTAGCTCATCAGGAGGTCTAGACCATTGGTCAGTCTCTAGAGCAGCTGAGTGACCTCCAGTGGTGGCTCTGGAGCAGAATCTCCAATTTTACCCTCTTCATTATTCACAAGATAATTTGAGTGAAAAGTCTTACAAAACTCAAGCCCCTACTCAAGATCCCCTTCTGTCTGCAGTTCAGCCTGATCCCAGAGAAGCCTCTGACTCCAAAGCCTGAAGGGTGAACCTCCCCAATATGCCCATGATCCTACCAAGACAGTCACCACTTTGAGAGTCAGTCCTTGCAGGCGGCTTCCCATTGGCCTCTCTTGCAGGCTGCCATTCAGACCCTTCTCTGAGTCCCATGTCGCCAGCTATGAAGGAAAAAGAAAATGTGAGGGAAAAAACAGGCATCTGTGCATACTGTCAGAACTCACCTCTGAACTCAGAGCCTCAATCAGACTGGTAGATGGACAGCCGCTGAGACCCAGAGTTCAGTTAACACCTGGGAGAGAATAAAGGTGAACCAGAGTTCCACTTCTTCCAGCAGCTTATCTGGATCTTGAGAACTTGCTGTGCCCTTAAACCTGATACCAATTGATAAGAACTTGATTCTAGGATAAATGAAATTTTTCAGTTTTCTGCTGTCTGCAAGCTGAAACTGCCACCCCCCCAAACACTATCCCCCAAAGTGTACCCTTTAATTATTCATTTGACTTCTCAGACCAGAGACCCCTGCTGCAGCCTCCAAGAAAAGAGTCCCAGCAGTGAAACAAGTAACGAAAACCAGTGGATAGCTTGTTGCCTATGGAGAACAGGGTGACACACTTGTTGCCTGTCTTCACTTTAGTACAAATTTCATAAATTTTCCAGAAATGTAGGTAGAGGCCAAGAACATGTGTGTTCTGGAACTGCCAGGCCTCCTTGAATATACAGTCTATCCCACCACCCAGTGATCTCTCACAAGTCCCCTAAGGTAGTTAAGGGTACCTATCGTGGCTCGGAAACAACAGGAGATACTCATGGTCTTGGAACTTCCCCTCCCTGCAATCCCACAGTGTCTGGGAAGCAATGCTAAAATTTCCCTCTCATCAATGATTTCCAACCACCAATTGGTAAGATGCAAGAAAAAGTATGGCTACCAGCCCCCACCCTAAGTCAATTTAGTCAGGATCTCAGTGCTTGGGCATGAAAAATATTAATGCTTCCCCAGTGATCCTCCTTAAGAACCACTGCTATTCTAGGTCACTGGGCCTCTAACTTGGCTGCATATTTGAATCTCTTAGGAGGGCTTTTAAAACATACTGAAAGCTGGACCCCAACCCCGGAGATTCTGATTTAATAAGTTTGTGATGAGCTGAATATGGATATTTTAGCTTCCCGAGTGATTTTAATGCACAGTCAGGATTGTAAATCACTGTCACAGATTAATGCAGCGATCCTCAAAATGTGATATGCACTCAAATCACCCAGGGATTTTATATTCACATTCTGATTCTGGGGCCTGAGATTATTCCTGTTTGACAGGGGCCCAGGTGCGGCTGCTAATGTTTAACTGTGGATCACCACTTAAGTAGTAAGGGATTAAAGAATCAGACTTGCTCACACAGCATCTACTCTTTGTCAGGGATAACCCACAAGTCTTCTATTTAAGCTGCACAGAAAAACCATCCCTTTGTCAAAAAGTGCCCCCAGGGTCCCTAGAGAAGTCACCAATAGTATCTCTTAAAAATATCTCATGATCTCTGTGATGGGTTTCTACACAGAGTCTTGACCATAAGTCTACATTCCAGCATCCATAGGACAATTCTACCTGGAAGACACTACAACTCTGATGTGTAGCAAGAGTCAGTTAAAAGAAACCTGAAAACTACTGTCACTTTGGACATAATACCAAGACCTTCTCCATCTTAACTAATGGAATGCCTGGCAGTAATGCGTGAATCATTTAGACCCATGTTCTAGCTCTACCAATTATTTGAATGTCTTCACATAGTCCATTGCCTAGAATGGGGCTTGAAATGCAGAAAATAAGAAATATTTGTCTAACAAGTTTATTTTGCTAAAATTCCATTTTCTTATCTCTGAGGTGGAATAAAAATAATTTCCCTGCTACCACATTGAACCACATTGTTCAAAGATGAAAAAAATCATTTTGAAATCATCCAATAGAAGACAATAATTAGTAATCACAATGTAAAGGATGAAGACATAAAACTGTGTGCAATACAATGTTAACTTTTTAAGGCACTGGTAAAATGGGAGGAGAAATGTTAAAATAATGTACCTGGCTATAGCTAGATGATAGAATTAGGAATAATGACTATTATTCTTTAGGTTCACCTGTGTTTTTAACAGATCTTTCACTTCTTTCATAGAAAGGAAATAGTTTTTTATCAAAATAACTGGCACAAGTGATTGATCTTGTCACAGGCAATTGTATGATTGAGGACTGAATGGAAGGGAGCAATCAAAGTCAAATTATCCAGATATCTGTCAAGGCTAATCAGAAAGTCAGAATGCAATAGATCATCCTCTGCTGTAAGGAACTAAGGCCAAGTGCTGTCCATCTTCTAGAAGCACCATACTACTAGCTTATCTAGCACCCACATTCTAAGATCTACATCCATGATGATTTCAGACCCCACAAGTCTGTTGGGTTTGGAGACCAGGAGATGGTTTTGCTGAAGTGACTTTAGTTCCCTAAAGATTGGTGTGATATCTCTACAAAGAACAAGGTGTCACTTACATGTACAATATAGAGAAAGCAGGTAAAGGATCAGGAGGAAAAAAAAAACCCTAGAAAACTGATGACAGAAATGAAGCTACCAGAGAGAAAGAGGGAGAGAGACTGGTGGGGCAGGGGCCCAATGGATGATGTTGGTGGACGGTGGGCATCTGGCTGGTGGTTTGTGGAAACAACACCTGGGAGAGAGAGTCTATACAAACAAAAATACAAACTAGTGGTACCTCAGTTTAAAAAGAAAGGAAAGAGGGATGTTAATTAACATCCAGACAACCCTAATGCCAGGATTCATGAGAGAACAAATTTGATGAAAGAATAAAGATTCCTCCAAGCTTATTATTCTTCCCATTTGTGTGTGTGCGTGTGTGTGTGTCTGAAAGTGCTTAATACTTGGAGGTTTTTATTTTCTTGTTGTTTTTTAATACAGACTTCTCTCTCCCTGGCCTTCAGGCTTTCTGTACTCAGAGAAAGAAAAAAAATACTTCAAAGTGAAACCAAAATTCTGCCTTCAAACACATCAAAGAACAACCATGTTCTAGGATCCAGAATCCTTCGAGCTGGGCAGGAAAGTTGATTATTCCCTCATATCAGCCTCGAGTCCAATACTCCAGGCTGCATGAATCCCCCTATTTCCACAAAGCTCTGTGTTTTTGTCCAACTCTTAAGACCAGAACAGTAAAACTTCATCGTTTCTAAGTGAGACCATCCCTCTGATCATTGAGTGTCTGAGTCCAGCACAGAGAAAAGCACAGTTCAAATTTAAGAATCTGGTGGAATTTTTTAAAATAAAATGAAATCTGTAAGTCAATACCCAAACTTGCAACCAAGCAAGAGAAGGAGGGACCACATCCTGCTTCCCTCCTGAGAGTGCCTTTGCTCCTGTTCAGAATGCTGAGGGAAAAGTTTCAGTCAATAAAAGCCAAATGAGGCTGAGAGGCTTGATAAATGGGAAACCAGAGAAACCTTTCACCCAAAGGCATCCTGACACTTAGTCATACAGCTGCAGACCATTTCATTTGTACATAAGTGCATCTGTTCTGACTTACCCTTGTATTTTGTAGACTAAATTCTGTTTATGGGATCGATGAATTTATAGTCACAGACACCCAATTTTGACAGCTGACCTGTCAAGATCAATGCCTGAAAAACTAATTTCCAGCACTGTTAAACAGAATGAGGACTACCACTATTTGATAAGGCAGCTATGATTTTCATTCATTGCCAATATCTGCTCTGCCCAGACCAGAGACACGTTCAGAGCTGGAGGTTACATCACAATCATCACTTGAGAGGAGATCTATGGTTTCAAAATCTGATTATGACAAACTACTGTTCAAGAGATCAGCCAGTTAGAGAATAAATTTTATAAACCACTGGTCTCAGGAAAATATATTTCCTGAGTCAATCAAGGTGTTCACCAGGTTAATGTTTTGAGTTGTGAGATGTGAGAATTTGGACTTTGTGATGTGTCCTTAACCAACTCAAGACTGTTCACCCTAAATACAACATGTCTCCTTTGGAACACTGGAGTTTGTGGCCTGTAATCTAGTTACAGAGGTGTCTTGAAGTGCCTT
>PVHY01010143.1:0-42784 GCA_004024945.1 Uropsilus gracilis
AAAAAAAAAAAAAACCAAAAAAAAAAAAAAAACTATACAAAAGGCTTTGAAAGTTGAAAGTGAGATGTTATTTCCTCTTTTGTGTTGTTTATTTAGGGATTTAACTTTTTTAAATTTTCATATAAACTAGCTATAGTATTTCTATTCATATTGGGTGACTCTTGTCTCTCCAAGCAGGATTGCACCATTAACAAAATGAGTTGTTTTAGTAGAAGGTATTTGATTATTATGGTGGCCATAGTTTTGGACTTGTCTGTCCTTTTAATCACTTGTCCTACCACCTTGCAGAGGTCTAGAAGGAGACATAACCAGTGTGTATTTGGAAGGGAGATCTGGAAATGAGTTCATGGAAGTCTAGATCACCAATTTAGAGGACAGTGGCAATCAGCTTGCAAGATGGTGGCAGCCAGTGAAAATGCCCCAAGTTCCAACCTGCTGACCCACGAAATTTTCCACCATGTGAAGTAGGAAATTGTACCACTTACCCTCCTCCTGTGGTTTTGAATGGCTATTGCCTACCTTCTCTCCCTTTTGATCAAAGCCTTCCTTGTCAGTATTCTCCTTGTCTGATCTCAAGGCTCTGGGGAAATACCATGTAGCTTCTCTCCTAGAGTAAATTTCATGTTATATCTTCTTTTTATGGGCCATCACCAACTGATTCTCAGTTCCCAGTCATCAAACACTGTATTTTCCACATCATCAATGTAGAAAGTTAAAAAAAAAAATCTACATCTAAAGTGTTTTCTATCCTGGATAAAGGGAAAACATCAAAAGTAGAGGAAACTGTGGTTTATTAAGTCACTAAATATACATTATTAAGTAAGGCAATATGATTTGTAGTTAATAACAGAGTTTGAATCAGACTATTTAAATCTCAGCTTTACCACTTCCTGGCCATGTGAATTTAAGCAAGTCATTTAAGCTCTCTGAGCCTCAGTTTCAGCAATCCTGCCTTGTGGGGTTGTCGCAAGGTTATATAACCACATAGCACTTAGTTCTATAAAACGTGATTCTTAAAACAGTTCATATAGTTATTTTACACAAGAGTTGCTAAATAAGAATGACTCTAGAAAGTCCATTATTTCAACCTGTCACAATACAAACTAACAATGTTCAATTTAATTAAGTAATCTTTGTTTAAACTACTAAAAAAAAGGAATCTAACAAAAATCTTCAAAACAAAACAAAAAACAACTGTGAGAATCATTTAAAGATTCCTTTATAGAAATATTATACATTTCATGGGGAAAGACTTATTTTATTCTACTAAATGTCTTCATTTCTTAATCAGGAATTGCAAAAGTCAAAGTCAGAGTTTACATGTCTTTATAATGAGATTCAAAGTCTTCCAGGGACAGCAGACGACAGAGACTGTTTTTTAATCATATGTGACCTGCTACAAAGAGAGAACACTGAATTAGAGGCAGAGGTGAGACAGGGTTGTTTTTAAATTGTGGCATATCTTTTATGAAAATAAGATACAAGGAAATTAATGTTCAATAAGAGATGACTTGGAAATTGATGTTTCTTTTGTTCATATAGCGTAAATTGCCTTATAGCAAGGGTGATAAATTAAAGGGTCTTGTGGGGAGATATTTTGAGGTCATATATGTTCTCTTTCTCATCAAAAATCTTACTCAGTAAAAGTTTCTGTTATAAAAAAAGTTTCTGTTATAAATCATTGATTCTTTAATTATATCTCAGTTTTTCTTTAGAACATTGACTTCCTTAAGTCTATGTCTAAGTTACTTTTAATTGCTTTAAACTTTAAAATATTCTTGCTAAAAGTGGCTAAAAATTTGTAGATTCATATTTTGTGTATTTACTGAAGCCTCTTTATAAAAATTGGCTATTTTTTTGTATTGTGGGGGTTTTGTTTGTTTCTTTTGTTTTTTATTTATTTACGTCTTTGAAACACCTAAATGTATAACCACAGAGTTTTAGAAATAGAATTTATAGAAAAAAACAAACAAACACACAACGCCAATCTCAGGAACATTAAGGATCACTGCCAAGTTGAATGGTGATTTTTATTCTAAGCAATATCTTCCTTCCCCAAGATCCTCAATCAAAAACAACTTAATACTTTATGGTACTTCAACACATCTGATCATTAAACTGAGCTCTGTCAGTTAGATAAACTGTAAGTAATAGCAGCCTTGGAACAGAGTTGGTCCATAACATCTGTGGTGCTTATGGTAAATAAGGTTCAATTATATAACAACCACAAAGTATTACATTACATTGGAAGACAACTTCAATGTAGATATCAATGATCATTTAAGTATTTGATGTAATCAGTACACATTTGTCACAGCTATACATAAGAGTATGCCCCAAAATGGAATATTTGTTTTTTCACTTAACTTTACAGGTCTTGAAGCTTTCACAAGAATTTGTACACTTAAATCATATTACTGTAGGGAGAGAACCTGCAGCTGGTAACTTAAATACAAGTGAAACTATCTATAAAGATCTTGAGTCTAAAGCACCAGTTTTGGAAGTAGAAATTCAGAGCCCAAAGGAAGAGAGAAAGGAACTCTGGTAAACTGAGAAAATCCATATATGTTACATTAGCTGTCTGAGAGTGGGGGATATTTTATTTGACTTGATCATTGTAACAAGTTGACAGTCACTTCCAAATGATGTAAGTGGAAAAATTATTCATAAGCATTCCCCAAAGAGTTTGTCTTTTGACATATTACGTTTTAAAACTTTTTCCTGTTTTAAAAAATGTGTTTTTTTTTTAATAGAAAATTTGAAAAGCATGCAAAAGTAAAAGGAGATAATAATACTCTTAATTCCCACCAGGTACAAGTTGCTAACATTTCAATTTTTTTCTTGTCTTTTTCTGTATGCACACACATATATAGATGTATTTATTTTGTTTTACACAACTAAGACTATATTATCAAGGAGGTTTGTTTTGCTGTTTTTATTGACACTGTGTCTAATCATCATTTTTAGAATACATTCTGTTTTTTCTTTCTTTTCTGTCTTCCCTCCTTCTCCTTATAGGTTTGCAAAGTGTTTTTATCTTTGCTTCATAAGAGCCCAACATTTTTATGAGTCAGGCAAAGTCACTTTACAAATGAAGAGACTGAGACTCTGAGAGATTGTGCTTAACCAAAGGTTTTGTGAACAGTAACTGGAAGATCCATGACCGAAACTCATGACTTACACTGTGCCTCTCTCTCCAGTCTCTCTTTGTTCATGGCTGCTATGCATCTAAACTTCCAGAAAAGGAACATGACAGGGAAGTAGGCTAGATCCCGCCTACCACAGAAAAGTAGTGACTATTGCTTAACTAGAGGATGATTAAAAAATAACAGAAGAGGTGTCTTGCAGTAAGAAATAGATACTGAATTCTTTCAAATAAAGATGAAGGGCTACAGTTGAGGGAGGAGACATTAAAGAGTCTTGGTGAGCTTTCTAGTTCCCAGGGCACCAGTGTGCTGGCCACCGGCCATATTCTCAGTGCCATGTCTTTTTGGCTTGTAGGTGACTTTGGTCCATGCAACTTTTACATAATGCATATTATTATTGTTAGTATATATATATATATGATTATGATATAAAAGTAGTAATAAAGGAATGCCTAATTATCTGTATTGCTTTTGAAAATCTGTTCATTTTGCCTTTGGTTTCTAAGTTACACGTTTTCTTGTACACCTTTTGAAAAGATAAAGCCTGTTCTTATAAAGAGAACATTTGTTTTAATGGTCCCTTAAATTAAATCACTTTAAATTAAATTCCCATATTCCAAAGTATTGCTAATTCTCCTTAATTAACTAATTTGTGTGCATACAATTCATTTATCCAGACTATTAATTAAGGTGGAAAATGGCATTAGTCCAGGATTGTCCCCTGGAGGGCACTGCTCATCATTCCCTCCAAATCAGAGAAGACTCATTGACTGCCCTGCTCTAAATATGGCTTTACTGGCATATTTTTTAAAGCCATGTAAAAGGAGGACCATTTAAACATTAACCATGAAAACACAATACGCAGGCTACTTCCCTTCTCCCATAGGCTATGTTTGATCTTTCTTTAATGTTTTTTTTAATTGGGGTATAACTGACATATTACACTGTAATAGGTCCAGGTGCACAACATAAGAATTCAGTACTTGTATATAGTGCAAGAAGATTACCACAATCCAACCTGTTAACATTTGTCATTATGCATAATTAGAAAATTTTCTGAGTACTTTTATGATCTACTCTCTTAGCAGCTTTCAAATATGCCATACAGTATTATTAACTGTGTTACCATGCTGAACATTACATCCCCCTGACTTATTTTTTATCTGAAGGTTTGTACCTTTTGGCCCACTTCACTGATTTCACCTATACTCTGCCTCTGGAAACCACTAAACTTTTCTGTATCTATGTGCTTTTTTTCTTTCGACATATAAATGATATCTAGTAATACTTTTCTTTCTCTGTATGACTTATTTCACTTAGCATAACTCTCTCCAGTTCCATCCATGTTGTCTCAATGGCAAGACTTCCATTATGTGTATGTGCATGTGTGTATGTGCATGTATGCACATTTTCTTTATACATTCATCCTTTCATAGATACTAGGTTGATTTTGTATATTTACAATGAACACAGGAGTACATCTATCTTTTTGAGACAGTGTTTTTGTTTCTTTGGACTATTGCCCAGAATTAATCCAAAGTGGAATTGTTGGGTCATATAGTAATTGCATTTTTAATTTTTTGAAGAAGCTCCATAATATTTTTCATAGTGTTTATATAAATCTACATTCCTACCAACAGTGCATAGATTTCCCTTTTCTCCAAAAATCCTTGCCAACTGTTTGTTATTAATTGTCTTTTTGACAATAGTCCTCCTAACAGGTGTGAAGTGATATCTCATTGTAATTTTGATTTGCTTTTCCCTGATGATTAGTGATGTTGAGTACCTCTTCATGTGCCTTTTGACCATCTGTTTATCTTCTTTGGAAAATATCTATTCAGATCCTCTGCCAACTTCTTAATTGGATTGTTCTTTTTTTTTTTTTTTTAGCACTGAACCGTATGAGTTCTTTATATGTTTTAGATATTAATTCCTCATGAGATATATGATCTGCAAACATTTTTGCATATTCAATACATTGTCTTTTCATTTTGTTGTTGGTTTTCTTTGCGGTGCAGCAGTTTATTAATGTAGTTCCTCTTGTTTATTTTTGCTTTTGTTGCCTTTACAACAAAAATCCAAAAATCATTGCCCAAACTGAAGTCAGGTGGTTTACTGATTATGTTTTCTTCTAGGAGTTTTATGTTTTCAGGTCTTTCATTCCTGTCTTTAATGCATTTTGAGTCATTTTTAGGTGTGGTATAAGACAGTAGTCCAGTTTCATTCTTTTGCATGTGTTTCTTCAGTTTTCCCATTACCGTTTATTGGAGAGACTATTCTTGAATCCCTTGTTGTAAATTAATTGACCACAAGGTCTGGGTTTATTCCTGGGCTCTTTATTCTGTCCCCCTTCATCTGTGTATCTGGTTTTTATGCCAGTACCAACTCTTTTGATTGCTATAGCTTTGTGATATTGCTTGAGATCAGGCAATATAATGCTCCAATTTTGTTCTTCTATCTCAAGATTGTTTTGGCTTTTGGAATCCTGTGTCTCTAAAAACACTTTAGGATTGCTTATTCTAGCTCTGTGAAAAATGGTTTTGGAAAGTTGATAGGATTATATTGTTACTTAGATTGCTTTGGACAGTATGGGTATTTTAACGACAGTGATTCAATCACTGAGTACAGAATATCATTCTTTTTTTTTTTTTGTCTTGAATTTGTATCTTTAGTTTCTTTCATCAGTATCTTATAGTTTTCAGCGTTCTAGTCTTTTATCTCCATGGTTAACTTTATTTATATGTAAGTTATTTTTATTGGTGCAATTTAAAACAGGCCTGTTCATCTTAATTTCTCTAAGTTTGTTTTTAGTGTATGGGAATGTAATCAATTTTTGTATATTGATTTTATATCAGGCAACTTTACTGGTTCATTAATTCTAACAGTCTTCTGGTGAAACCCATAAGGTTTTTCCTGTATATGTCATTCACAAACAGTGCCAGTTTCTTCTTCCTATATGATTTGGAGGCTTTTCATTTCTTTTTCTTGCCTAATCACTCTGGCTAGTGAAGAATGATGACCTGAAATATGCTGAGGCACAATGACCTATAAATGCAGCCTATGCTGGTTGTGGTGGCATGCGCCTGTAATCCAAGCACTGGGAGGCAAAGAGGCCAAGGATCACTTGAGTTTGCAGGTTCGAGACTACCCCAGGCAACATAGCAAGACCTGGTCTCAAAAAAAAGCAGCTGGGCATGGTGGTAGGTGCCTGTTAACCCAGCTCCCTGGGAGGCTGAGGCTGGGGATTGCTTGATTCCATGGGATCAGGACTACCCCAGGCAACAGAGCAAGACCTAGTCTCAAAAAGAAAAAAGAAAAAAAAGAAATGCAGCCTAAGGAGTCTAGGTAAACAACCCATGACTTACTCAGTTTACTGCTACACAGCCGAGTTTCTCCTTAAATCTTCCTCATTTTATCTTCTATCACACCAAGTCATATACTAACACCAATGATATAACCTACCTGGAACACCAGAACACATAAAGGGTATATAAATCTTTAACTTCCTAGTAGGGGAATTCAGCCTTAGGATATAAATCCACTGAGTCAGAACTGACACTAATAAACCTGCTTCTTGCCAGTGCTGGTATCTTCATTCACTTAGGGCCAACTTTCACTAAGAATTTCAGTACTCTGTTGAATCAAAGTGGTGATAGTGGGCATCCTTGTCATGTTCTTGACCCTAGATAAGCTTTCAACTTTTCATAATTGAGTATGATATTAGCCATGGGTTTCTCATATATGGCCTTTAAGATTTTGAGGTACATTTTTGAGAAGTTTTTAAAATCATAAAATGAATTTAGAATTTTTCAAATCTTTTTCTGCATCCATTGAGGTAATCATAATGTTTACATTTCATTTTATTAATGTGTTGATTGATTTGCAGATGTCAAACCATCCTGCATTTCTGAAATAAATCCTATTTGATCTTGGGATATAATCTTTTAAATTTGTTAATGGAATTCAGCTTGCTAATTTTTGAGGATTTTCTAAGATTACTCTTTATATCATTCACTCTTTTAAATATGACAAGTCAACAACATCTTCATAAATATTAAACTTAAATGACCAATTTCTAGATTTTCCATTTTTTAAAGTAAACTTTTTATATTGTGATATTGTAGATTCACATGCATTTGTAAGAAATAATAGGTCCCAAGTATCTTTTACCAGTTCCTCTAGTTGTAACACCTTGAAAACTATAGTACAGTTAGTATTTTTACCCAGATATTGACATTGAAACAGTCAGATATAGAACATTTCCATCACCACAAAAATATCTTACCTAATGAAGGTGTGAAGTTCAGGCTCCCAACTCAGCCTTTGCTGACATGGATGTGGGTGGACCACAGTGTTTTTCTGTGGTGTTTGACTGGAGTGCAGTGGATAGTATCTGAAAGTTCTTTCTTGCTTAGCTGTCCATTTCCTGGTTCTTTGTGTTTATTGATGTTATCTGAGTTCCTGGCTTCTTCAACATCATTGCTATCCATCTATCTACACACATATATATATATATGTATGTATGTATGTATGTATGTATGTATGTATGTATGTATACATATATGTATACATATATGTATATGTGTGTATATTTATTTTTTTATATATGTGGCAAAGAACAAACTCACAGCAAGGCCCCAAGTTCCCTATCTAGCCTGCCTTCTCTCCAACTTTCAGAGTTTTCTAATATATATAACACCCAGATCTCTTAGTTGTACTTAGTGGAAAAAATAGGGAAAAGTAAGTCTATTCCATGCTTCGTGGAAGCAGAAGTCAATTTCTTCACATTTTAAAATAAGGTACATGTTTGCATTTTCCTGATACTATACTAGTGTACCTGGAATCTCTTTTATTTTTTTTTTGGGGGGGGGGGAGGATAGGACTCACTATTTTGCCTGTGGAACCGCAGGCTCACATTGGCCAGGGTACCACCGACTCAAGCAATCCCCAGCCTCAGCTTCCCAGGTAGCTGGGATTGCAGGTGCGTGATACCATGCTCAGCTATATTTTTGGAACTAGGTCTCACTACGGGCCCCAGGCAGGACTCAATCCGCGATCCCTAGCCCCAGCTGCTTCATAGGCTGAAGCTTACAGGCATGAGCCACCGTGCCCGACCCAGCTCTCTCATTCTCTCATGTACTCTATCGAGTGCTAGTGTTCCCATGCTCGTGCTCCCTTTATCCCCTCTCTTAGGCCCAGGTGCACTTTCACATGCACTCACCCACTCGGCCACACAATCATGCAGTGGATACAATACCCAAGGTGCTGGTCATACAAGCTAATGAAGAAAAAAGCCTGACTAATTCACCCTACAATTGTCCTTAACACCTCAATTTTTTCTGCCACCGTTACTGCCACAAACCCTTACTGCCACAAAATACATATATACACATGAAAGCATGAACACACCCCTATCTTTATATTTACCTAGCTTGTGCCTATTCATCTGTCAAGCCCTAGATTACTTACTAGTAGTTTAATCACACCTTTACTTCTTACTAAATTGTATGTGCTTCAGGGCAAGGATTATGCCCTATTGTAGACTTAATGCCAGTTTCTGGTGCTTCCTGAGTGATTTTTTTACATCTTTTATAATCTATGTCTGCCCAATGCCATGCTAAAAGATGAAAAAGTGAAAAACTCACTTTCGGGTATTAAACAAAACTCTATGATGGATCATCTCCCAAATATGAGTAAAAATATGACTTGATTTTTATTAAAGTGTATTTATAAGAATAAGGTAACTGGTCTGCTGTAGAATTGAAGTTAGAAATCTTGCTTACAGTACTTTCTTGAATGGTAATTTTGTTTTCTCTGTATTGTTACCATAATGAGCATTTTGATAGTTTTTTATTGGTATATTTGCACCAAGTCCCGAATTAGGAGAAAGTAAGCAGAAGCATATTCCAGAGGAGTCAGTAATGAAGGGTACTTTTCAAAGAGAGGGACAGAAGGAGGAGGATTCATCACAGAATCAAGATATGACAGGTGAAGAACAGGAGTTGACCTTGGAGCCTGAGGAAATTGTGAGACTGAGAGAAGAACTGAGCCGTATGAATCAGAAACTCCTTCACTCTCAGAGCTCTGGGGATAGTTCAGAAGACAATAGTGCCAAGGTAGGTGCTATGAACACATGCTCTGCCCTGGTGGAGGGTCAGTAAGTTAGTCAGGCTTTTTCCTCCATTGGCCACTATGACCAGCATCTGTGGTGTTGTGGCCTCCCCATGATGGTACATGACTGGGCCTGGTGAATGTGCACATGTGTGAATGGGCTCACCTGGGCCTGAGAGGAAAGGATAGAAGGGTAGTATCACCCCAGGGTGAGAGAGCACGAAAGGCAGAACTCAGCAAAGAAAGAGTGTAGAGAGAACACCAGAGAGAGAAAGAATGTGAAGATTCCTGGGAGACTGGTGGACTTGGCTTGCCTCCCATATTCCCTGGTCCTGACCCTGGCCTAGCCCTGCCTGGTGTGTCTGTGTAGCTGTTAAACCCATAAAACCAAGAGCCTGATGCTTGCATCACAATTGGTGTCACAAATAGGATACTTACACAAAACACCTGATCCACTTCCGCCTATCAATTATATATGCATAATTTTGTGACCAGTAGCTAGCCAGGGCCCAGTCAGACAGTAGCTACCAAAATCTGAATTAGGTCTTTCAGAACCTGCCTCTTCCACATTCATTGGCTGAGATTCTTTAACCAGTCTTCTTTAGCCAGTCTTCTTTATCTCTCCACAACAGGAATGATCTTATAACTAGGACCAGTATATGAACTCAGTTTGTATTATTTTATTAAGACTATATTTTACAGTGTTAACAGCTAGGTTTTAAGTCTATACAATTAAAATAATTAATGCTGATTCCAACGTGTTTTACTTTGATTCTTAAAAATCATGCATTCCTTAAGATAGATATTAGGCATGATCTTGTTTTAGACCTTTAATTTGTAGAAAAGTAAGCTGAGACTCAGGCTATTTACCTTAATGAAGACGACTCTGTTCTTTACACTCTCACAGCATACCTAGTAGTCTGAACCAGTCTTTGTGCCTCTTCAACAACATTCTACTAGAGCAGTAGTTTACACACTGGGAAAATTAGGAACTCTTTACGCTGACTGGATGACTAATAGCTTCTTTTATAGTGATCTTTCTTTAAAAAACAACCTGCATTTATGCTCTGGCACTTGCCCGGGAAATGTTCTGGCTTTTCTCATCTTCAAAATGTCTGTGTCTTGTCCCATTGGTTTCATTGGAGTGCTTCCCTGGTATATCTCTGTTCTGGTATTTTCAGTAGCCATACAGGTTGCTGGTTACTAATTAATTGTTAAAAACTGCTGTGTAATAGCTAGAATAGAAACTAGAGCAATGATCAAGTCTTTACCAGCTGCAGGAGAATCTGTTTCTACATGACAAAAGACAGCAGCTAGAGAAAAATGCAGTTAGGGTGCATCAACTGTCATCGAGTGCTTAATCTGTGTGGTTGTATTACATTTTTTCATTTGTTATGGTACTTACCCTTTACCCCAGTCAAGAGTTATCGTTATTATTCCCCCCTTTAAAAGGAAGAAAAAGAGAAATAAAAAGACCGAACAGTTTTTCCAGTATCACCCAACTAGTAAGTGATTAACTCTGGGTTGAATCCCAAACATAACTAATTCCAAAATGCTGGGATTCTTAATAGTTACATTGTTAAGAGCTTTCTCTAGGGATCTTAGACACTTGCAGCTCTAAGACAAGCAAATTGAACTTAGGTTGTCTTCCTGGCAAAATTGAGATAGTAATGGAAGAACTAGAAAGATTTGGTGATTTCTGTCTTACTTCAAATACATAGCTTATGACATAGGTTTTTCAGAAAATCATGGCAGGAAGCAGGACCAGGACTCAGGAAATTCTAAGTATATCTTATATATTTAATTAGGTTAGGATGAATTATTTAACTCCTCATCATACTTGTGTGCCTACCTTTTCTTGGAAATCCAAACGACTATTCTTTCGGTTAAGGTAGTTTCATTGAACTGAAGAGACTTGATAAGAAAATATGTTGGTGTTCAGTAGTAACTGGAGAATTATCATAAGGTAGTAAAAGGGAAGTGATGAAATAGGCTAGGAATTTAAGATCTCCTGCTAATTTTTCTTGCTAACAGTCACTCCTCCCCACTTATCCCCCACACAGTCACACTTTTTTCATATATTGACTCTGAACTCTATATTTAAAGTGTGTTTGGCCAGGCACAGTGGCTTGTGCTTGTAAGCTTCAGCCTATGAAGCGGCCGGGGCTAGGGATTGCAGTTCGAGTCCCACCTGGGGCCCGCAGCGAGACCTAGTTCCAAAAAAATAGCTGGGCGTGGTGGTGCGCACCTGTAATCCCAGCTACCTGGGAAGCTGAGGCTGGGGATTGCTTGAGTCTGTGGTACCCCGGGCAACGAGAGCCTGCGGTTCCACAGACAAAAATAGCAAGACCTAGTCTCAAAAAAAAAAAAAAAAAAAGTGTGTTTTGCTCTAAAATTTCCCATGCTTCTGTTCCCTTTCACTGATTTGAAAAATAAATTGCCTATACTTAATTGCTTTTGTTCACAAAATTTCCCTGATATTTCTACTTTAATATAATAGAAGTTAAATTTTAGGAACATATACTAAATACCCATAAATGTGAGAGTAACTGGTTTTAGGTAAACTATCTCCAAAATATTTATCTATGAATAATCACATTCTGACAATACAGGTCCTACTAGCTAGAACCCATGTTTTACCAATATTCTTTCTAATTGGCCATGTTTCTCTTTGAAAACATTTGCTTTAGTATCCATTATCTGGAGAAATACTGAAATGCCAGTGGCAAGAGGAAACACAACTTCGCCAGAATTTGCACCGACTCCAGACTCTGTGCAATTCAGCTGAAAAAGAGCTTCAATATGAGCGAGGAAAGAACTTGGACTTAAAACAGCATAACAGCTTACTTCAGGATGAAAACTTTAAGGTAACTCTAGTGGGCACATCTTTAATTGCAGGATCTCAGTAGCTCAGAATGTTCTGTGGAGAAGTGAATCAAAATTCCTCTACTTTATAATTC
The DNA here is from genome assembly GCA_004024945.1 of Uropsilus gracilis. Classification (NCBI taxonomy): domain Eukaryota; kingdom Metazoa; phylum Chordata; class Mammalia; order Eulipotyphla; family Talpidae; genus Uropsilus; species Uropsilus gracilis. The sequence goes on from PVHY01010143.1 coordinate 12,218, forward strand.
ACGAACCGGCCCATAGATGAGTCGACAGTGTCAGCTCCCTGATAACTCACGCCTTTAACTCTACCAGGTAGGTACACAGCTCAGGTAGCTCTCTCCTGCTAAAAGAGGTGTATATGTGCGTCACGAACTTGTGAATAGGAGAAGTTTTAAAGTTACACATCTTTAAAAGTTAAAACTTTTAGCATTTACTAAATTTTAGTGACTGGAGCTCAAACCCAGGTGGTCCTGTCCTAGCTATATTTAGTATATTTATGTAGTAGACTTATCTATCCCATATATATATATGTATATATACATATATATATGGGATATATATCCATTATTACTGGTTGAATCAAGGTATAATTCATAAGTGGGAAACGTTTTTTTTCTAAAATAAGAACATCCCCCAAGCAGGCTTGTTTTAAAATAATCTATGTAGCTACCCACAGATTCGCCCAAATTTTATGAACCACACAATTGTTCAAATAGAGCTAACATGTAGAATAGCACTTCCCTATTACTGTGGTTTAATTCTATGTGTATGAGCATGCACACATGCTAGAAACCTAGTAAGCCCTGGACATTCAACAAATGCTTTTTTAGCATCAATCATACACTAGGAAGGCAATTTTGTCAATGCTAAAGGTTTAATGGTAGGCAAGACACCAATATACAGTCAGTATACAAGTCAGTGTCATGTACAGAAGTGGCTCATGGTAGAAAAGGAAGACACAGGGCTGATTGACTGATTGAAGTTCCTGACCTGGACAAAAGATTGGATGGTGGCTTTACTTACTGAAGTTAGGGAGACTGAGAGAAAATTATTTTGAAGATCTGAAGAGAACCAGAGAGTTATATTTGGGCACGTATTAGAATAAAATGGTATTTTAAGTCACGAGCATGATCCTGGAAAATGATCCTTTCTTAAGGACTAGAGTAGTCTGATAATATTTTGGTAGTTTGGGGACATTTTGAAAATAGAGACTACAAAGATTATTCCATGAAGGAATAGCAGTGATGTAAGTGAAAATCAGGAAAGGCTGACATCACATGCTCCAGGAGACTTTTCTAAAACAAAAGGAATGAATGCTCCTGAAAACTCAAACTGCCCATTGGTTTTCTATTGGCAACAGGGACATCAACAGTGCCCTTGATGAAAATAGTTCCATGGAGTAGTGGGATGAAAGCCAGCTTGGAGTAGATTGAAGAATGAATGAAAAATGCCTCAACTATGCATATATAGAAACTCTCAAGAAAATTCTTTTGTCCAGCTGCCATCTGGCTAGATCAGTGTTGGCTGCCTTACTAACACGTGCAGGAGAGGAATAGACATGTGTTGTTGACATTGGCCAGCTCTCATGGGGGCCTTCACTTCTTTGAAGGCTGCTTATTCTGGCTTGTGGTCACATTTGTCCTGTGTTTTTTTTTTCTCACTTTTATTTATTCCCTACCTCTAGATAAAAATTGAACTAAAACAGGCCCAGCAGAAGTTATTAGACAGTGCAAAGATATGCTCTTCACTCACAGCAGAGTGGAAGCACTGTCAGCAGAAAATCAAGGAACTGGAGCTGGAAGTACTTACGCAGACTCAGAGCATTAAATCACAGAACAGCCTACAGGAAGAGCTGGCTCAGGAGAAATCTAAAGTTGCTGATGCGGAGGAAAAGGTAATTATCCTCATGCTTAATAAAGAGCATGTACTGGGTACCACTACTAAAATCTTGTTTCCCTGTGGATTTTAAGAAATAGATATAGTACACACTTGATAGTATTATAGGGGTTTTGTTTACTCTTCCAGGCTCACCTCTCCTTTGACTTCACCTTCTCCTACAGTTCTGGTAACTTGAGTGCTTTTTTTTTTTTTTAAACTGCGTGAATGTATACAGATAAATTGTAATTAGAATTATAAGATGAACTCAAAGTACTGAATTTTGTTTTATACTTTCAGGTTTTGAAAGCATGAATTTCAGCCAGGCACGGTGGCTCGTGCCTGTAAGCTTCAGCCTATGAAGTGGCGGGGGCTAGGAATTGCGGTTCGAGTCCCACCTGGGGCCCATAGTGAGACCTAGTTCCAAAAAAAATAGCTGGGCGTGGTGGCGTGTGCCTGTAATCCCAGCTACCTGGGAAGCTGAGGCTGGGGGGGATTGCTTGAGTCTGTGGTACCCCGGGCAACATGAGCCTGCCGTTACACGGGCAAAAATAGCGAGACCTAGTCTCAAAAAAAAAAAAAAAAAATGAAAGCATGAATTTCAAAATGCCTAACCTCCTTTTATTTGAATTGACTGTTTAGATGATTTTTATCTTGTATTTTTTGTAGAGCTAAATACTGTGGAATGAACAATTTTGAAATATTATCCCTGTATTTTAGATTTTAGACACCAGGTGGCGGAAGTACGCAACAGTTGAACGTTTTAACCTATGGGTTTGACTTAGTCAAATTTTAACGTAAAAAAACAAGTTCTTTCATTTAAACATGTAACTATTAGGCAGATTTCAAAAAGTAAGTAACAACTATCTGAATTAAACCCAAAACCGTTGTGTTGAGGTAAGGAAGTCAGCATAAAAGAATGCATTTGTAATTTCATTGATAATAGAACATATAAAACTAAGTTGTAGGATGGGGGCTGTCTTCTTGAGAGGTAGTAAATGGGAGGGGAAAGGAGCATATCTTTTAAGGTGCTAAGAATATTATAGTTCTTGTTATAGGAGATAGTTATATAAGTTAAACTTCATAGAGTTATGTACAGTTTACATAAGTATGTTGTGGGTTTTTTTGTTTGTTTGTTTGTTTGTTTTGTTTTTTGAGACTAGGTCTCACTATTTTTGCCCATGGAACCGCAGGCTCACGTTGCCCAGGGTACCATGGACGCAAGCAATCCTCAGCCTCAGCTTCCCAGGTAGCTAGGATTACAGGTGCGTGCCACCATGCCCAGCTATTTTTTGGGACTAGTCTTGCTGTATTGCCCCGAGCGGGACTCGAACCACCATCCCTAGCCCCAGCTGCTTCATAGGCTGAGCCACCGTGCCCGGCCAACATATGTATGTTGTTATTCATTAAAAAGTAACTGATAAAGTATTTAAATTTAGATGATACTAAATATTAGTGAGATGATACTAAATATTGTGACACAAACATGTATTTACTGTAGTTGAAAGAGTAAATTAGTACAGACATTTCAGATAGCAATTTAACATTGATATATGGCTAAAGGTGTAATACAGTTAAAGGTAAATATACAATACAACCAATACTTACACCACTTAGAAATAAACACTAGAGAAACTAGCATATTACACATATGTGTCAAAAAAACAGGAATGCACATGTTTATAGTAATATTGCCCTAAGTAGCATAAAATATTCACTAAATGAGGAATAAGTAATTATATATTTACATAATAGCATACAGCAGTGAAAATACATGAACTAAGAAGTCACTGAAAACAGTACAATCCACGAAGGTCAAAATAGGGCAAAATAAAAGTTATATACTAGAGCAAAATATGTTATTAAAAGAAAAAACAAGGGCCGGGCACAGTGGCTCATGCCTGTAAGTTTCAGCCTATGAAGCAGCTGGGGCTAGGGATCGTGGATTGAGTCCCGCCTGGGGCCCGTAGTGAGACCTAGTTCCAAAAAAATAGCTGAGCGTGGTATCATACACCTGTAATCCCAGCTACCTGGGAAGCTGAGGCTGGGGATTGCTTGAGTCCATGGTAACTCAGACAACGAGCCTGCCGTTCCACGGGCAAAAATAGCGAGACCTAGTCTCAAAAAACAAAAAACATAAAATTTAAGGTATTGGTTTTCTCAGGTGGGGAAGAAAAGGATTACAGAGTGAACTTCAAATGTATAAGAAGTTCTCTTTCTTAAATTGGATGGCAGTTTAAAAGTTTGGCATACATCTTTGACAGAGAAGTCAAGGAGTTAATACTTTTATTTGTAGAATTAAGACAATGTCTGAACTTACATTGGAACAAGGACAGCCTCTTCAATAAATGGTGCTGGGAAATTGGACCAAGACATGCAAAAAAATGAACCAAGACAACTCCCTCACACCATGTACAAAAACCAACTCAAAATGGATAAAAGACTTGGCTATAAGACCTGAAACCATAAAATACATAAAGGAAAACATGAGTAAAACCCTCCATGAATTATATTTCAGAAATCTGTTTCTGGACACAGCTACAGCTGGCAGAAAAAATGAAGCAAAACATAAGCAGTTGGGACCACATCAAACAAAAAAGCTTCTGTACAGCAAAAGAGACAACAGACAAACAAAAAGAAACCCAACCGAGTGTGTGGAAATTTTTGCCCTCCACAAAAGTGATGATTTTGATAACAAAGATCCACAAGGAACTCACACAACTTAGCAAAAACAAATTAAGAAGCCCAGTCAAAAAATGGGGAGAAGGCCAGGCACGGTGGCTTATACCTGTAAGCTTCAGCCTATGAAGCAGCTGGGGCTAGGGATTGTGGTTCGAGTCCTGCTCGGGCAACACAACGAGACCTAGTCCCAAAAAATAGCTGGGCGTGGTGGCGCATGCCTGTAATCGCATCTACCTGGGAAGCTGAGGCTGGGGTTCGCTTGAGTCCATGGTACTCCGGGCAACGTGAGCCTGTGGTTCCACGGGCAAAAATAGCAAGACCTAGTCTCACAAAAAAAAAAAAAAAGGGGGGGGGGGGAGAACTGAAAAGACACTTCTCCAAAGAGGAAATACAAATGGCCAGCGGACACATGAAAAAATGCTCAAAGTCACTAGCAATCAGGGGAATGCAAATCAAAACCACAACAAGATACCACCTTACACCAGTAAGAATGGTCCACATTTAGGTGGGGCACGGTGGCTCGTGCCTGTAAGCTTCAGCCTATGAAGCGGCCAGGGATAGGGATCGCGGTTCGAGTCCCTCCTGGGGCCCTTAGCGAGACCAAAAAAAGAGCTGAGCGTGGTGGCGCGCGCCTGTAGTCCCAGTTACCTGGGAAGCTGATCTGGGGATTGCTTGAGTCTGTGGTACCCTGGGCAAAGAGAACCTGCGGTTCCACGGGCAAAAATAGCAAGACCTAGTCTCAAAAAAAAAAAAAAAGAATGGTCCACATTTATATTGTATAGGTGTATTTTAAGTTTACATCCATTTACAGACATTTGAACTATGAGATATATCTAGAGTCAAAGCAATATATCCATTTGTCATAAAGATCATAAATTTTTTGTTATAAATAATTGCCAAATATCCACCAATTGACTGATTATCACAATGCATTTTTCAGAAAAAAAAAAAAAAAAACAACTGGGCAACAACACATGCTGGCATGGATGTGGAGAGAAAGGAACACTCTTATACTGCTGGTAGGAATGTAAATTAGTCCAGCCACCATGGAAAGCAGCGTAGAGAACCTCAAACTAATAAAAATGGAACTACCATTTGACCCAGTAATCGCTCTTCTGGGAATCTACCCAAAGGAGACCTCAGTACTTATACAAAGGGTCACCTGTACTCGAATGTTTATTGCATCACTATTTATAATTGCAAGGCCATGGCCAGGCACGGTGGCTCGTGCTTGTAAGCTTCAGTCTATGAAGCGGCCGGGGCTAGGGATCGTGGTTCCAGTCCCACCTGGGTCCTGTAGCGAGACCTAGTTCCAAAAAAATTAGCTGGGCGTGGTGGTGTGCGCCTGTCATCCCAGCTACCTGGGAAGCTGAGGTTGGGGGTTGCTTGAATCTGTGGTACCCCGGGCAATGAGAGCCTGCGGTTCCACGGGCAAAAATAGCAAGACCTAGTCTCAAAAAAAAAAAAAAATTGCAAGGCCATAGAAACAACCCAAATGTCCCAAAACAGATGAATAGATGAAAAAGATGTGCTATATATACATAATGGAATATTACTCATCAATTAAAAATGATAAATTTGATGAATTTGAAATAGCATGGATGGACCTAGAAGAAATCATATTATCAGAAACAAGTCAGAAAGAAAAGGAAACCGGGCACGCTGGCTCGTGCCTGTAAGCTTCAGCCTATGAAGCAACTGGGGCTAGAGATAGTGGTTCGAGTCCCACTTGGGGCAACCCAGTGAGACCTAGTCCCAAAAAATAGCTGGGCGTGGTGGTGCGCACCTGTAATCCCAGCTACCTGGGAAGCTGAGGTTGGGGATTGCTTGAGTCCGTGGTACCCTGGGCAACATGAGCCTGCAGTTCCATGGGCAAAAATAACGAGACCTAGTCTCAAAAACAAAACAAAACAAAACAAAACAGAAAGAAAAGGGCAAAAACCAAATGGTTTCACTAATATATGGGATATAGGAAAAACAAACAAAAGGCTAGGAGGAAAAGTCAAAGCAAACTAACAACCAAACTAAAGTACACAACTGAGTACTTTTCAAAACAAGCTAACAACCAAACTAAAAAACACAACTGAGGGGGGTAGGTGGGAGTGGTCTGGGAGGGGAGGTGGTGGGTGAACCCCAGGAAATGCAAAGATGTGAAAAATAATAAAACCTTAAGGTTTTCACACACACATACACACACACACACACACACACACAGAGAGAGAGAGAGACTGGATGTCTGTGAAGAAACATTTTCCCCGGGCAGAACTAAATGGCGCACTCAAAGGAACTTGACCTACCTTAGAGTGCTGGCACATTCCCTGGAACCATTCTTCATCTTCACCTTCCCCATAGTGTGGAGGCTCCTCAGGGAATTACAGCAGATGCACAAACTCTTGTGCTTAGAAAAGGACTACCCTCCACTGGCATTCCCTGAATGTTTGTGGGGACTGTGTGGTGATACCAAACCATTTTAGTTTTCATTGTTGGATACCAAAAATACATTAGAGAGAGAATAGTGGCTCTGCTGAAATCTGTTCATTCAGAAATATGTATTGAGCACTTTCTGTATGTCGCAGTTACAATTTTAGGTGACACAAAGATTTATTCTTTAAAAATTAAATACGTTTAAGTTTTATTTAAAAAATGTTTTTAAAGTAATAATTTAACCTTTCAATTGTAACATTAGGATTTCCCCATCAGGTATCACAACCATAGTGCACCCTCCACCTAATCACCCACAATCCACCACCACAGTCCATGTGCTCCCTTTTCTCTTTGTGCCTACTCCTTCCTCACCCACCCCCTTTGGATGCATCAGTGCTTTAGTTAGTTTTCATGGGTTAGCTCTTAAGATTGTCTTTCCCTAGTTCTTATTTTGGTTTCTCTATATTCCACATATTAGTGATACCATCTGATATTTATCTTTTTCCTCTGACTTTTTTGATTTGTTGGCTTATGTCTTCCAACTCCATAAATAGTGTGAACTTTTTTTGACTGACGAACAGTTTCCATTTTATATAAGTACCACATCTTCTTTTAATAATACTTTCTAATATGTAAGTTCTAAAATAAGAGTATCTTTCTCTTTCAAATTCATGTATTTTTTTATTTCAACATACTATTGATACTTAGCAATATGCTAATAGGCACTTGGATTATAAGAGATTTTGCTACTTTGTTTTGAGGTACTATTCATGCATTTAGCCACAGTGGAGAAACCAGACACTTTGAAATATAACCGTTAAGAGTATAAACTGTAAAATCTAGCCGGGCATGGTGGCTCGTGCCTGTAAACTTCAGCCTATGAAGCAGCCTGGTGCGAGGGATCGCAGTTCGAGTCCCACTCAGGGCAACACAGTGAGACCTAGTCCCAAAAAATAGCTGGGCGTGGTGGCATGCACCTATAATCCCAGCTACCTGGGAAGCTGAGACTGGGGATTGCTTGAGTCCGTGGTACCCCGGACAATGTGAGCCTACGGTTCCATGGGCAAAAATAGTGAGACCTAGTCTCAAAAAAAAAAAAAAAAAAAAAGTATAAACTGTAAAATCTATGAAGAAAGTTTGGCATTGTCTAACAAGCAAATAAACAATAATCTTTGCACTAACAAATCTGTATTTTATGATTTATTCTAGAGACATTAAGAAGTCTTGTTTTTTTTTTTTAAATTAGAATTAAGCTAATGTATGGAGATAGTTAAATAAGTTATGTTATATCCTACAGGGAAATGGTATGAAGTTGTAAAAGAGAAGACATATATATATTTAATTATTTAATATAGAAGAATCACCCTGTGTGGTTATATTTTTTAAAAAGTAAGATGCATAAGTTTATGTAATATTTCATTGTTTGTGCAAATATGTCTATATGGGCGAGAAACACATAATGATGTTTATATATGCATAAATAAAGAGTACACAAGAAATTAGTTATCAGTGATTACCTACTGGGTGAAGGAAAACTGGAACATAAAATAAGAATAGGAAGATTTTTTTCACTATATAACTCCATTTATATACACATACAAATACATTAAACTATGTGAATGTGTTATTTACATATTATAAAAATTAAGTAATTTATTTTAAAATTAAATCTCTATGGAGAGGAATGCAGATGGGTGTGGGAGCAAAGGGATAGAGGTGGCCCGTGGCCTGGGGTAAAGAATCTATGGGTACTGGAAGGCCGGGCACGGTGGCTCGTGCTTGTAAGCTTCAGCCTATGAAGCGGCCGGGGCTAGGGATCGCGGTTCGAGTCCCGCCTGGGGCCCATAGCGAGACCTAGTTCCAAAAAAATAGCTGGGCGTGGTGGCGCACGCCTATAATCCCAGCTACCTGGGAAGCTGAGGCTTGGGATTGCTTGAGTCCGTGGTACCCCAGGCAACGAGAGCCTGCGGTTCCACAGGCAAAAATAGCAAGACCTAGTCTCAAAAAAAAAAAAAAAAAAAAAAAGAATCTATGGGTACTGGGTGGGATGGGGGGTGGAGGGTGGTAAGTAACATCTGAGGAGCGGGTGAGCCTATTCCCCTAAATCAGGTACAGTGTTGTAAATCATTATTACCACAGGAAAGAATTAACTAATTACTAATTAATTAAATTAGCTACACACTTTTGAATACATTTCTATGTTAGTACTACTGTGTTTGTTCTTGATATGATAGTTCTCTAATTGGAAAAAAGGTCACACATTTCTTAAAATTTTACTTGTAAACATTTTTTTATTAAGATTTTGGATCTGCAACAGAAGTTAGAACAAGTTCAAAACGTTTGTCTCCCAGAAACTTATGTGTTTGAAAAGAAGCAACTAGAAGAACGACTAAAAGAATCAATAGAAAATGAAGCTAAACTAAAGCAAAAGTGTCAGAAAGAAGAAGAAAAGAGGTAAGGGAGACAAAGAGGTCAGTTTCTTGTGACTGAGTTTCCCATAGTGTTTCCTCTGTCCCACTGTAGTAAGCTCATGCAACTTCTTCATCCAGTGCTTATTACATGGTATATTCTAGTTATTTATTGTTTGCCTTTCACAATGGAGTGTGGAATCCATACTGGGCATAGAGATTCTCGTTCTGTAATACTGAGTAAATTTTCTTCAATGACTGGATTGCCTATGGATTATGATCCTCTGGGATTTTGTTTTTCTAACTCTAACATGATTGGCTCAACATACAGACTAATTTCAAATACTTTATAATCATCTTATACTTGATCTGAGCCAAAAAACCAAGAAACAGTTTTAGAGTCATCTTAACCATTAACAAACTACTATCATAAAGGAGGTCATATTCCTCCACGAATGACTTTTAGGAGTTTTACTTAAATGATCTTTTTGGATGCCCTGATAATAAGTAACTGATATTTCCTGTTGCTATGACTTTCAGAATGATTCACATACGTTCACACATACTGTGAAGTTCAGAAATTTACTTAAGCTCTAATTAAAAAACCTCTCGCATAGGGCCTGACACTAAACAAATACTCAGTAAATATTTAGCAAATGAATGAACATTTGATTAAGTATATGAATGAATAATGAATTCCCTCAGTGAGGTACAGTGGAAAAATATTTGTCTCACTATGACTTCTAGCAGGTGGACAGAGTATCTGCAATAAAACTAGATCTAGAATAAACTAGAATAAGCCTGCCTTTTATCGAGTGACTCACAAAGCAAGTGAAGGCCCTGAAGGCAAACATGCAATGAAGTAAAACAAAAATGATGAATGGTGAACAAGGAGCAAGTGACAATAACAGCTCTGCATTCAGGATTCACTAGAAGTTTGCCACAATGTTGGATGACTGAACTGGAGGTGCCAGTAGTAAGCTAGACTCAGTGCTAAACTGTTTTGCTGTGGACAACTCCCAAAGCTTTCCAACTAAGGAAATCCAAAATGGAAGAAAGCACCTCTAATTTTAGATGTTAAGGATTCCCATAAATTAAAACTTATCAAAGTTTTTACAATCAGAAATCACCAAGTAATGCAAGGAAACTGCTGTTAACATGAATGAAAGTCAGCTGGGCACGGTGGCTCGTGCCTGTAAGCTTCAGCCTATGAAGCTGCAGGGGCTAGGGATCGCATTTCGAGTTCCGCCTGGGACCCGTAGGGAGACCTATTTACAAAAAAATAGCTGGGCGTGGTGGTGTGCGCCTGTAATCCCAACTACCTGGGAAGCTGAAGCTGGGGATTGCTTGAGTCTGTGGTACCCCGGGCAATGAGAGCCTGCGGTTCCACAGGCAAAAATAGCGAGACCTAGTCTCAAAAAAAAAAAAAAAAAACATGAATGAAAGTCAGCAGAAATAGCCGGGCACTGTGGCTCGTGCCTGTAAGCTTCAGCCTATGAAGCGGCTGGGGCTAGGCATCACGGTTCGAGTTCCACTCGGGGCAACACAGCGAGACCCGGTCCCAAAAAATAGTTGGGTGTGGTGGTGTGCACCTGTAATCCCAGCTACCTGGAAAGCTGAGCCTGGGGATTGCTTGAGTCCGTGGTACCATGGGCAACGTGAGCCATGGGCAAAAATAGCGAGACCTAGTCTCAAAAAAAAAGAAAAAGAAAAAAGAAAGAAAATCAGCAGAAATAAAATACATCAGATTTGTAGCCCTTAAGAACTGCAGCAATTAGAAGTATGAAAACTAGATTGTAAAACGTCTGTGTGAAGCTCATAATGAAACAAAAGATGTAATCAAAGAATTGAACAGATAGGGCAATTTAGCTTTCCTGAAATGTGTCTTATCTCCAAACTGAGAATAGTAAAACCAGTTCCTTATAACTCTGGGACGATTTGCTGAGAATAAATATGTAGTAGTAGTATGTAAACAGTACAGGAAAATGAAATGTATGAAAGTTGTTTTCCAAAAATTGAACCCTATAGTATACATTGCGTTGTAACTTGGAGGTGAGTAACCCCGATTTAAGTACCTACATTTAACCTACTTTCTTCATTTAAAATATTATGATATTTTAGCCTTTTAAATCTTCTTCTAGAACATATTTATTAATATACTGTAATTTATTTAATCAATACTTTATTATTGGACATTTGTGTTTTTCCCATTCTTGCTATAACAATGGATACTTTATTTTTTTGGTAGCCACATTTTGTGCCCATCCTTTATTATTTCCTTGGAATAAATTCTAGCAAGTACAATTATTATTAAAATGGTTCATAATGAAATTTTAAATATTACAGAGATACAGATATAAACAATAAATAGCATAAGTTTTTCAACATTTGATCCATAAGCAATAACCATTTTAAATTGCTTCACCTTTCTCAGATTTTTTCTATGCATTTTTTATTTCTATTTTTTATTACTCTTGCTTTGTTAACAAAAGTTGAACCTTTTTTTTTAAGTTGAACCATTTTAAATGATTGTTTTAGCTGGACACAGTGGATTGTGCCTGTAAGCTTCAGCCTATGAAGCGGCTGGGTGCTAGGGATTGCGGTTAGAGTTCTGCTCGGAGCAACACAGTGAGACCTAGTCCCAAAAAAATAGCTGGGTGTGGTGGCACGAGCTTGCAATCCCAGCTACCTGGGAAGCTGAGGCTGGGGATTGCTTGAGTCCGTGGTACCTCAGGCAACATGAGCCTGCAGTTCCATGGGCAAATAGCGAGACCTAAAAAAAAATATATATTAAATGATTACTTTGGGATTTGCTTCTTTGCCTTAACACTGGCATCTTATTAGGCACTTGGATGCATAATCTTGGGCAAATTTCTTATCCTCTCAGTGCCTGTCTTTACCTACCCCACAGGATCATTGTGTGAATTAAATTAATTATAAGTAGCTGGCTTAGATCAATGTCAGAAATGTAGTAAACACTTGTATCAGTCGGGATACAACTGGAGATATTGACTAGTGGGAGGAATAGATATCTAATAAGTGTCTGCAATCCCAGCTACTTGGGAGACTGAGGCTCGGGATCACTTGAGTCAGTGGGTTTGAGACAACTCTGGACAACATAGAGAGACCTAATCTCTTTAAAAAAAAAAAGTGTTATGGTGATTTGATGTGATATAGTTGTGGGAGCGGGTTACCAATCAGAAACATATGTGAAAAGAATTCCTAGCCAAGTTGATACATTACAAAACCACTACTAAAAGGTATTATTGTCATTGTGATATTCGGTATTATTATTATCACCATCCTCATCATCAGTAAAGTGAAAAATGTTCATTTTGGTCAAAATATGATGTCTGGAGAGAAGGGACTGACAAGAAAATGAAGCTAGAAAGGGTCTAAGTTACATGGAACCCAGCAAATTACATTAAAGAGTTTGGCTATGTTCATCAGAAATGTTGGTCTAAGCCGGGCATGGTGGCTCATGCCTGTAAGCTTCAGCCTATGAAGCGGCCGGGGCTCGGGATCGCAGTTCGAGTCCCGCCTGGGGCTCGTAGCGAGACCTAGTTCCAAAAAAATAGCTGGGCGTGGTGGCGCATGCCTGTAATCCCAGCTACCTGGGAAGCTGAGGTTGGGGATTGCTTGAATCTGTGGTACCCCGGGCAACGAGAGCCTGCGGTTCCACAAACAAAATAGCGAGACCTAGTCTAAAAAAAAAAAAAAAAGTTGGTCTATAATTCCTTTCTTGTAATATCTATATCTGGTTTTGTTGTTAGTATAATGCGGGCTTCATAGAATTAGTTATGTGGAAGAGAACTGGTATCACTTCTTCCTTAAATATTTGGTAGAATTCATCAGTGAAACTATCTGGGCCTGGTGCTTTCTTTCTTAGATAATTAAATATTGATTCAATTTATTAAATAGATACAAAGCTATTCAGATTATCTCTTTCTCCTTGTATGAGTGTTAGAAGATTAGATCCTCAAAGGAATCGGTCCATTTTATCTAGGTTATCAAATTTGTGGGCACAGAGCTGTTCATAATATTCCTTTATTATCTTTTTAACATCTCTTGCTTCGGTAATGATGACCTCTCTTTCATTTATAATATTATTAATTTGTTTCTTCTCTGGTTAACTTAGCTAATGGACTTATCACTTTTATTAATCTTTTCAAAAACCAACTTTAGTTTCATCTACTGTTTTCAGTTTCAGTGCTCTCTGCTCTAATTTTCATTTCTCTTCTTGTGTTCTATTTAGGTTTCCTTTTTTTTTCTTTTTTTCTTTTTTTTGAGACTAGGTCTTGCTATGTTGCCTGGGGTACTGCAGACTCAAGTTGCCTGGAGTACCACAGATTCAAGCAATCCCCAGCCTCAGCCTCCCAGGTAGCTGGGATTACAGGTACCCACCGCAGGGCCCGGCTGCTTTTTTGAGACCAGGTCTCTATGTTGTCCAGTGTAGTCTTGAACCCACGAACTCAAGCCATCCTAAATCTCTTACCTCCCAGCGCTTGGACACACCGGCTTGGTCTTCTTTCTTTAGCTCCTAAAGCAGAACCTTGGATTGTTGATTTCTGCTTTCTTTTATAATGTTTGCATTTAAAGCTGTGTTTCCCACTGGGCATGGTGGCATGTGCCTTTAAACGCAGTCTTAGAGCACAGGTGAGACTAGGAATTGCTTGAGTCCGCAGGTTCAAGTCCCGCCTGGTGCAACATAGCAAGACCTAGTCTTAAAAAGTAGCTGGGTGTGGTGGCATGTGCCTGCAAGCCCAGCTACCTGGGAAACTGAGACTGGGGATTACTTGAGTCCGTGGTTCCCTGGGCAACGTGAGCCTGCTGTTCCCTGGGCAAAATAGCAAGACTTAGGCCGGGCATGGTGGCGCATGCCTGTAAACGGCAGCCTAGGAAGCCGCGGCCGGGCCCAGGGATCACAGTTCGAGTCCTAACGGGCACGTAGTGAAACCTAGTCCCCAAAAAATAGCTAGGCGTGGTGGTGTGTGCCTGTAATCCCAGCTCCTGGGAAGCTGAGGCTGGGTATTGCTTGAGTCTGTGGTACTCTGGGCAATGTGAGCCTGCGGTTCCATAGGCAAAAATAACGAGACCTAGTCTCAAAAAAAAAAAAAAAAGCGAGACCTAGTCTCGATCAATCAATAAATCTGTATTTCCCTCTGAGTGCTGCTTCCTTTGCCTCTCACAGGCAAAGTATTATTTGTAATTTGTGTTTTTACTTTCATGAAAATACATGTAGTGCAAAGTATATATCAAAATTTCTCTTGAGACTTCTGTGATTTGTGTACTACTTAGAAATATTTTTATTTAATCTCCAAATATGAGTTTTTCTCACTGTTACTGATTTATAGTTTCATGCTATTATTTCAAGCAGTTGTATAACCTGTTGTTACATAGATAGAACATGTTGACATGGTGCTCTGTTTAGGAACTTGTTTGTTATTATAAGTAATTCTTGAATGAAATTTTTTGTGCATAAGACTTTGCAACTGCAGTGAGTAGTGAGTTATGATAAGTGTTATACTGGGAAGATTTAGGATATGATGACAGTACATATCTTTTTTTTCTTTTCTTTTTTTTTTTTTTTTTTTTTTTTTTTTTTTTTTTTTTTTTTTTTTTTTTTTTTTTTTTTTTTTTTTTTGAGACTAGGTCTCACTATTTTGCCCATGGAACGGTAGGCTACTGTTGCCCGGAGTACCACAGACTCAAGCAATCCCAGGTGGCTGGGATTACAGGCACGCACCACCATACCCAGCTATTTTTTGAGACTAGACCTCTCTGTGTTACCCCAAGCAGGATTCAAACCGCGATCCCTACCCCTCACCGCTTCATAGGCTGAAGCTTACAGGCATGAGCCACCGTGCCCGGCTTCATTCATTGATTTCTCAGAAAACTGAAGTTAGAGAAAGTAAACTTAATTGTACAATGTTAGCATTTTATTGACCTAGTATGTAGGTGAGAATTTTGTCCATTGTTTTTTTTGACAACAGTTTTGATAACAGGATTGATAACAGTCCTGTGAATGTTATCAGGACTGTTATTATCCTCTCTCTCTAGATGGTTCTCCTAAGTCCAAAGAAACTTATCTGTATTGTTGCTAAAATCTTTCCACAAACCTTAATATGATGATTCTCTCTCTGAAAGAATTAAGTATTTCAGACCCTTTTGGAAAAGGGCAAATTTCCTCATCAAACACAGGTTCATTTGTTACTCAGTTATAGCAGTGTTAACACATACTACGTATCTATGTAGACAGTGGAGTTTGCAACTACTCTATTTTGAATCAAGGTCAAAGGACTCTCAACTTGTAAAGTTGCGAAGAAGAGTAGGAAGAATTTGGGGTTGTATGTTAGAGCTCTGACTTTGTTCTGTAAAGTGAGGAAAGTTGTTTTTCTCCTCTTTTTGAGAAATGAGAGTGAACTATGAAAACTGCTGTCACCCAGGAGGTTCTCTATGTTGTTCCCTTTATCTTATGGCCATATACCCTACCTCATTGAAAACTAAAAACTCTCCTGTGATGGTATAACAATTTTAGGTCAAAGAGTTTCACTTGCAGATTTCTGTAACTCACAATTCCATTTAATGTACATTAATTGCCTTCAGGAATCTCCTAGATCAGAATATAATTGAGCTACAAAAGCAAGTAAGTATTTTACTGGATAAAGAGAATAGACTGGAAACAACCAGTTCACAGCAACAATCCAGAATTCAGCAACAAGAAGCCCAACTTAAGCAACTGGAAAATGAAAAAGGAAAATTTGATGAGGTAAGAAATTAAATATAAATGCTTTTCAGTAATTCCTGTACCCATAGACCCAAGTAATAATGGGTAACAGTTAATGGTTTTTGAGTGCCTAGTTTTTTACTCATGAAGTTTTATAGATTCAGGCAGGGAAACAAATCTCCTCCAGGTGTCTCAAGCAAACTCAGGGAATACAAAACTTACAAAACTGTTGGAAGGGAGAAGTAAGAATGAGTAGAAGGCAGGAAAGTGGAGTTGAGTTGCTGGGTCATATGGTAGATGTATTTTTAATATCTTGAGAAGCCTTCCTAGTATTTTCCATAGGGGCCGGACCAGTTTACATTCCCACCAACAGTGTGGAGAGTCCCTTTTCCTGCATACTCTATTTATTATCTCTTGTCTTTTCTATATGGGCCTTTTTTTTTTTTTTTTTTGAGACTAGGTCTCGCTATTTTTTGCCCGTGGAACCGCAGGCTCTCATTGCCTGGGGTACCACAGACTCAAGCAAACCCCAGCCTCAGCTTTCCAGGTAGCTGGAATTACTGGCGTGCACACCCAGCCACACCCAGCTATTTTGGGGGCACTAGGTCTCACTACAGACCCCAGGCGGGACTTGAACTGCAATCCCTAGCCCCAGCCGCTTCATAGGCTAAAACATACAGGCACCAGCCACTGTGCCCAGCCTATATGGGCCATTCTTAAAGGTGTGAAGTACTATTTCATTGTGGTTTTGACTTGCACTTGATGATAAGTGGTGATGATAATTGATGACATTTTTTCATGTGCCCATTGACCATTTGTATGTCTATCTAGTTTTGCTTCCCATTTTTTGTTTGAGTCATTTGCTTCCTGTTGAGTTGTATAAATTCTTTGTAAATCTTGGATATTAGACCATTGTTAGATATATAATTTGCAGAAATTTTCTCCCATTCAGTGGATTATCCTTTTGCTTTCATAACAGTTTCTTTCACTATGTGGAAAACCCTTTTAGTTTGATGTAAAGTTTTATTTTACATTTATTTTTGCTTTTGTTTGTCTTGCTATTGCAGTCAAGTCCTCAAAGATATCACTGAAGTCATAGCATAGAGTGTTTTGCCTGTTTTCTTCTATGTATTTTATGGTTTCAGGTTTTAATTTTGACTTTGTTTTCTTTTATGGTGGAGAATCTGCTATTCCAAATTGTCTATGCAGAATATACAGTCAAGAATTGGGAAAGTGGCTGCTGAGGAGATTCACAAACCCACTAGGCCTGTGACACACTGAATTGATGAATCAATGCTAAAGTACTACAGTCTCTGTGGATCTCACACAACAAAGATTTCCATAATCAAACCATCTGGTTATATCTCTGGTCCTATTGCCTAAAGCAATAAGTCCTATCTGGGACTTAGACACTGTGCTTCACCTCTGAAACTCTGTAGCACCATCATTCCCACTAAATTCAGGAATCCACTTTAATGTTGTCACTTCCTGCCATCATCTTCAGTTGGGCAGCATTATAAAGTATTTCAAGAAATCTCATGCTTCCCTTACCAGTAGGTTTTACAAAGCCTTTATATAGGGAACTATATGCTTACAAAACTACTGGAAAGGCTGGGAAGCACAATCAAGGAAAGAACTGCTAGCATTCGTGAAATCTGGGGGTGCAGAAACCACAGGAAGTTACTATAGTTTCAGAAGCTGGAGTCATTGTAAAATTTTTTGCCAACTTACTTTCCCTCAACATCATGTTTTATTCACATTTTCTTTTTTTTTTTTTTTAATATTTTTCAGCTTCTCCAGAGCAACTTGAAATTGTCAGAGAAGGTATCTAGGTTCCAGCAAAAGAATAAAACTCTATGTGAAGAATATGCTCAACTTTTGAATCAGTTTGGTATCTATGTGAGGTAAAGAGAAAGTTCCTACTGGAAAAACACTTTGTGAAGTAGCTACTTATTGAGCTAACTACAGGGCTATGCAGGGATGCTCATTGAAGTTACTTTTCTCGCTGGGCACGGTGGCTCGTGCCTGTAAGCTTCAGCCTATAAAGCAGCTGGGGCTAGGGATCGCGGTTCAAGTCCCGCCTGGGGCCCGTAGTAAGACCTAGTTCCAAAAAACTATCTGGGTGTGGTGGTGCACACCTGTAATCCCAGCTACCTGGGAAGCTGAGGCTGGGGTTTACTTGAGTCTGTGGTACCCCGGGCAACGTGAGACTGTGGTTCCACAGGCAAAAAATAGCAAGACCTAGCCTCAAAAAAAAAAAAAAAAAATGAAGTTACTTTTCTTTCAAGAAAGTCAACAATTTCCTTTTCTTCCCAGAAGTTCTATCTTTAGAACTTTTCCTAGAGAAATCTAGGGTCCAATTTCTTCCGAAGAGTGGGAGGGAGAGGGAGTAACTATTGAATTCAGTGATATCTAGCTTCTTGCTTTTCTCCCAAGTAAATCCTTCTCACTTGCCGGGTTTCCTTTTCCCCTCATGCATTTTCCTCAGCCTGGAACACCCTCTCCCCATCTCAACTGTGTTCTTAAACTAAGAGTCATCTCCTCTAAGAAGTTTCACTAGGTTGGTTTCACACAACCAACCTAGATCAAATGTGGTATTAATTCTTTGTCTCTCCCTTTGTTCAACTCTCTCTGAAGTCATTTCAGAACTTGCTTGCCACATTATAACTCACTACCCATCTTAACTCATCACTACAAACTTTTCAGGCCACAGGCCTCTATCTAACTTATTACACCCACTTAACTACTACCCCAACCAAGACAGAGTATTTCCATGATCTCTTGGTGTATAGTATTATTTCCAAATTCCCCACTCTTTCATTCCCTGTTTCTCACTCACCAGATTCCTCCTCCTTTCTCCAAGTCTAGCATGGTAGTTCAGACCCTGGGGCCATACTTCCTGGTCATAAGTCCTGCTTCTATGAAAACTAGCTGTATAACATTGGGTAAGTTATATTAATCACTGTGCCACCTCTAAAGCAAGCAGCATAAGAGAACTTATGTCAGGTTTTTGTGAGAATTAAATGAATGGATAAATGTAAAGCAACCACTTAGAACACTAGCACATAGCTATTATGTTTTTTATTTATTTTTAGTTATTTTTCTGCTTCCACCCTGTAGTCTTTTGCTGTATCCCTTCCACAGGTTGAAGTTTCTTATCCACTAGCTCTCCTAGCTATTATATTGGTGGAATTAATAACAATGACTTAAAAGCCATCGTTTACTGCTATACAGCAGAGTACTTCTCAGAGTCTTTTTGTTCATTTTCTTGGCTTCATGATCATATCACTGAGACATATGGAAATCACAGAGAATATATGTGGTTCAGTTCATACTCAAGTTTAAGAAAAGCACTCAGTCAACCTGTACAATGCTCTTTTTCACATTATTTATTACTATTAGAGGGAGGAAAGAGAATGAAGTGCTAGATGTAGAGTAGGTCAAATGCCACAGTGCTTGCCAAATGAGCTCATACTGACTCTACTATATATTATTCCTTTTGATAGCCTAAATTAAAGTTTAAACTATTCTTCTGGTCACATAAACATTTTTGTGCTTGCAGCTGGTCTCAAGACAGAGCTAAGGTGGCTAGGGGTCTTCTAGATCAAATAAAAATAGTCTTACTGTTATCAATAAACAACAGTGCCGACAAGTTAGTGCAAATGGCCATGAAACTCCTTGATCCTCTAGCTACAAAGCTGAACTGTTGTCCTAGATGAATTTCATTTCTTGATCAGAGGTCAGCGCCACACAAGCACTTGAGCAAAACAGCTCAGGTTAATCTAGCTCTGTGGGAATCAACCCTCACAACACAGCCCTAATTTAGTTCAGAACTAGTTAGTGGCCCAATGGTTGATGTTTTTACTCAAAATAACACAAAGAAAGCATTTTTCTTTTTTTTTCTTTTTTTTCTTTTTCTTTCTTTTTTTTTGAGACTAGGTCTTGCTATTTTTGCCCGTAGAATCGTAGGCTCTCGTTGCCCGGGGTACCACAGACTCAAGCAATCCCCAGCTTCAGCTTCCCAGGTACCGGGGATTACAGGCGCTCGCCACCACGCCCAGCTATTTTTTTGGAACTAGTTCTCACTACGGGCCCCAGGCAGGACTCGAACCGCGATCCCTAGCCCCAGTTGCTTCATAGGCTGAAGCTTACAGGCATGAGCTATCATGCCCGGCCTGCTTTTTTTTTTTTTCATTTAAAAATTATTTTCACCTCCAAGAGTGGAATCATTAGTCAAAAAACTGAAACTGTCAACCTTAAAATGTATCAACAAATATTCAGAAGACGCTTACCGAAATTACCTGCCATCATTATATGAGAAGCAATTTCCCCACATCTATATTAGCTCTGGGTGTTACTTGTGAGAGGAAGAAATTACCCCTGATGTTCTTTTTTTTTTTGAAATATGATTTTCATATAATAAATGTAGATATTGACTGTACAATTCAGTGAGCTTTGACAAATGTTTACACTCACTTAATTACTACCCCTGATCAAGATACAAAAGTATGTCCATTATCTTTTAAAGTTCTCTCCTACTTTTGTGCAGTCAGTCTGTACTTCCTGCTCCCCCCACCTCCTCCTAGGCATTCAGTCTTCTGGTTTTTGTCTCTCTTATAATTTTATCTAAATGTAATCTTATCATATCCCATGTAATCTTTTGGCTCTGACTTTTTTATTCAGCACATCCTATGATTTTTAATGTTCACTTATACTCACAAGTTGTCATTTTATTTTTAATGTTTAATGACTAGGAGATGTAATATTTTTCCAGGCTATGTGTCCATAATCTTTAGAACAGTGAATCCTACTCCTATGTCTGCACATTCCTGGACCCAACATAGATGAATTAAATCAGAATCTGTGGGGTTTGGACTAAGGGATCAATATTTTCTTTTTAAAAGCTTCTCCATCTCATTCTCATGTGTATCAGGGTTGAAAATTACATCTTCAGGAAAGAAAATGGAAGGAATGTCAGAGCACTAGACTCATTTGTTTTCATTCTCCAGATCCCAGTCCTGCCCTTTATAGACAATGCTTATTTGTCCACATTTTCCCAACTGCTCTTCCAAAGAAACAAATTCCTTGCCTCTTTGAAATAAAAATAATAGAAAAACCATTTGGTTTTACTTACGCACAAATGAAAATTTTTTAATCCTCCAAATTATCCTTTCATTCTTCACACTTTTATCAATATCATCCACAATAAGACTCAAATTTTTTAAATTATCATTGTTTTCTCCTTCTAGCATGTCTTTTTTTTAACCTCTTTTTTTTTAATTGAGGTAAATTAGTTTGCAAAAATTGTAAATTGGTTCATTGTAAGATGTCCCCCCTTCATGTGTTGGTACAGCAGCCCACCTACTACCAAAGCACCCAAAGTCCACCATCATAGTCTACTGTACTCCCTCCCTACTTTGTCCTTGCCCCTCCCTCCAGTCTCAGTTCATAGATTTCTAGAGTGTCATCAGTTTGGCTACATCTGACCCTTTGTTGTTTCTCTGTATTCCACATATAAGTGACAACATCTGATATTTGCCTTTTTCCTTCTAACTTATTTCTCTTAGCATAACCGCCTCCATCTCTTCCCATGTTGTCCCAAATGGGAAAGGTTTATCTTTAATAACCAAGTAGTGCTCCATCATGTATATGTACATTTTCCTTATTCACTTACCTGTATTGAGGCTGTTTCTAAATTTTAGAACATGAATATTGTTCTGTCTAATCAGGCTAGTCATTAACAAAGTCAAAAAATAAGCTTAGGGGTGGGCACGGTGGCTCGTGCCTGTAAGCTTCGGCCTATGAAGCTGCCGGGGCTAGGGATCATGGTTCGAGTCCCACCTGGGGCCTGTAGCGAGACCTAGTTCCAAAAAATAGCTGGGTGTGGTGGCGTGCGCCTGTAATCCCAGCTACCTGGGAAGCTGAGGCTGGGGATTGCTTGAGTCTGTGGTACCCCGGGCAATGTGAGCCTGCGGTTCCACAGGCAAAAATAGCGAGACCTAGTCTCAAAAAAAAATAAATAAATAAGCTTAGTAAATTTGCAGTTCATCAGAGAAGTTGACCAACAGAACTTCTGATCAAACCAGTAAGTGTCCCAACTAGCCAGTCAGCAATGGCTAGGGCAGAGTCTAAGTGCTCTCACCAGTTGTGCTGCATCACCATATTGACTCTTTAAATCACACTTAACACTATGGGATGAATCCTAGCTATCTGTCAATAGCAACTAGTGAGGTAAACCACAGCCTTTGCTTGATGTAACATAATATAACCCTAAAAAGTGGTGTTTATGAAGAATAGGTAATGGCATGAGGGAAATGCTTAGATATAACTGAGAAAGAACATAATGGTTAAATTTTTAATATAGACAATGATTAAGGAAAAGGTGCTTATAAAAAGACTGGGAGGAACTATAGCAATATTACAATACCATTCATATTAGGCATGGATTTCCCACACACACATGTTTTTTTGTGACCTGTTATCTTACTTTAAAGACCAAATCTTTGTTTTTAATAGTCCAAATGACAGAAAAAGAAACAATAGCTACTTTTATGGGAAGCTTAGAGACTTGGGCTTTAATATCACAGGGCAGGATGTTTAAAAGATATTAGAGAAATACATGTTATGTTTCACATTATGTTAAAATACCAAAGTAACTGTGGACACCTGGGAACTCAAAGGTCAACAGTGGGATTTTTATACACTGCTAGATATTTTGCCCTTGAAATTGTGGATCACAGGATTCTAAAATGCAGTGATTTTTTTTTAATCAAGCTATTCCCAGTAAAAAGGAAAATGAGAACATTTTTGAGATGAAACTATTTCCATGTAAAACATGTAAGTCACAGAAATGGTGACTGTGAACATAATCTGCAAGAATATGAACTTCCGTAATGTAGGGACACTGCACATAACTGAATTGGCCTGAGGTAGGCAAGCTCTCCATGCCCCAGGAATCTTTTTTTATATATATGCAAGATATATTTTATATATGTATGCAAATAAATGCAAGATAAAGAGTTCAGAGAAAGAGTATAATGATGAAAAATATATATATGTGCAATTAATTGGAAAAATAAAATTGCATATAATATATAAATTTATTACTAGTTAATAATAATAGCAATATTAAATAATAGTACTACTAAGTAATATTAAGTAATATTAAATAAAAATAATATTAAATTTATTACTATCTATTAATTTGAAGAATAAAATTACATATATTTATATATTGATATATATTAATTTGAAATATACATATCATTATATTAATTTTATTATTAATAAAATTGATATTATTTTATTGTTACATATAACTTTATATATAATTTTATTTTTTCAGATTAATTGCACATATATATTTTTTGCATCATTATACTCTTTCTCTTGCATTTCCTTCCTAGTAGGCCATTCTCTTAGAGTCTCTCCTTTTCTTCCCCCAGGGTGACTCCACCCTTTTATCTCCACCTTTCTAGGCCCAGGCATGCCCCTCTCACATACTCACATCCCTTGGGCCATGTATGTACAGTCATGGAGAGAGCACAATACCAATACTGTCATAGAGGCTAATGGAGGAAGGGTATGAGAGACCCTGAAAACTCATTTATCCTACAACTCCTATAATCTTCCTGTTGCTCTAACATCTTTAGCATGTTACCCTTACCTGTGTATTTCAAGTTGGCTCACTACTCCATTCAGTTAACCAAAAGAAGGGCATTCCCCTTTCCTTTAAAGCTTACTCTTTCCACTAACATTCTCTTGGCCAGAACTTGCATCACCTCATCTAACTGCAAGGAAAATCAGAAAATGTAGTTCATACATTGAGCAACCAAGTGCCCAGCAAAATGTCAGAGAGTCTATAATGACAGAAGGACAAAATGAATTGGGGACAGCCCCAGGAGACAGTCACTGCCACATACACAAACTGTACCAGGGGTTGCTTTTATTTTTGGTCTACAAGAATCCAAACTTCTTAGTTTGGTTTCTGCCTAACAGCTACATTAATCTTCAAAAATGTAACCTTTTAAGGGGAAAACATGCAAAGTTATTTTTTATATACAGTCAACAACCAGGAGAAGGAAGGACAGTTTTGGAAAATGGAGGGCTAAGACGTTTATAAGAATACTCTGGAAGTAGCTTTTCATTGCTGTTTGACTGGAATTAGCATCTAGTTAAATATGCTTTGCTCTTCCCTTCCTGTTTAGTTCCTAGTTCTACTAACAAACACCTTATTAGGAGAAATCAGGAATATCTGGTTTGCCTGAGTTTACCGGTATCAAAGCCTTAGGGTACACTGGAGAGATCACAGGAACTGAGGTAGCATTCTTCTCTGCAGAAGTAACTTCCTCCTGTGTTGGAGTCCCAGAGAACTCAGATTTCATGATTCATTAGGAGGAGTCACAAAACTCAGGAAGGCTGTTGCCCTCATGCATGTGGCTTATTTTAGTGAAAGGATGCAGATCAAAATTAGCAAAGGAAAAAGGCAGAGTTAAGTAGAATAGCAAACACTTCTCCTAGCAACCATGTGTGACAATATGTGAAGTATTCCCAACTAAGAAAACTCACTTGAATCCTTCCCAGGGATTTAATTGGGAATCTGTCAAACAGACATGAAGTGCCCCAGTGATTGTGTTAGTGGGTCAGAGGCAAGCAAATTACCTCATACTGCCTCACAAGGGAAAAGCTGGTCTTTAAATCCACCATTACCAGGACCATCCACCTGCACGTCAGCAATAGTGCAAGACCAGATTAACAGAAACAGGGTTTATTAACTAGAGGATAAGGAATGATGAATCCCCCAGGACCACCCATTCCCCTGGACACCTCAGCCCAGTCCAGTAAACCAAACAGCACAAGACAGGCCAACGCCAAGTCCAGGTTTCCAGCAAGTCGCCCTCTCAGGGACAGATGTTACCAAGTCTTCAGGTCAGGCTAACACCAAGTCCAGGTTTCCAAGAGCCCCTGCTCTTCAGGAGCACATATAGCCTAGACTTCTTTTCCAGGCAGTCACCTTCTTGTCAGGGACACACGTAACCAAGTCCAGGTTTCCAAAAGCTTGCAGCTTTTCTTCTCCGCCTGCTGCAGCCCAACAGGCCGAGCACCAACAGGGCACCTGCTCCTTGTTCCTCCCTCTCCAGTCTGTGTGTGCATGGTACTCCCGGCATGCACTCTTAGGCCCTCTCTCATCCTGTGTTCTCATGCCTTCACTCTCCTCTCATGAGGTTTCGCTCCTTGCTCCATGTACTTGGTTAAGTTTCTACCCACTTGCGTCTTCATCTAGTTCAACTGCATCTTATCACAAAGATGGGGCCATGGCCCCCCTTGTCACCTGCTATCAATTGCACCCAACTACTTCCAACTCCCCAGATATCAAGCCTCCCACTCCCCAGATATCAAACTAAGACAGGGTGGTCCAGGGCCCATGGTGAATATCGGGACAATGATTTGCCAGGGTTGTTCATACCCTTCTGTCATTAGCCCCTATGGCCAGCATCTATAATTTGCCTGATTGCCTCCCCACTACCTCTCTCCCCCACAGCCTACTGCTTGCCCTACAGAACAAAAACACATTCACCATATATCTTGTTAGTATAAACTATTAGGTGTGACCCACAGCCCCCGTTACACAAAGACATTCTTATCAGGCAGACTATTCTAGGGGCTTAGAGGTCATCTCTCGAGAACCATTTAAGAGCGCACCCTTCCTTTGGAATGTGAAGGGTCTAAACACCTTAGCTGCTAAGAGTTTGCTCGTAATGTCCATCTCCTGGTTCTGAGTGAGGAGAAAGTCTTCATAAGTCTGTAGTAAAATTAAATGAGGAGTGTGAAAAGTCTGGAATACACATTAATTCCCAGGGGTTTCCTCTAGTTTGAGAGCTAGAGTGGTAGATAAGGACAGACAGTTGATATCTGCAAACTGCCCAGTAATATGACTATGAATGACTGTGTCCCTAAGTGCCTACAGTGACAAAGGAAAGATTTTCTCATGCCTTGAACACTCTAATTCTGTTTAAAAAGCATCCAGATTTTTAGACATTCAGGGAAGTCAGGGACTTTCTCTCAAACATGAGCATGTATCAGAACTCCCTGCACTATTTGGTAAAGCACAGATCTACCCCAAGAGTTTCTGAATGTGATTCTGGGACAGAGTCTGAGATTTCCCATTTCTGATGAGTTACCAGTTGATGCTGATAATGCTGATTAGAATAACAGAACTGCCGCATTTAGAGACAACCTACTTCTTTTTTTTTTTTTTTTTTTTTTTTTTTTTTGAGACTGGGTCTCGCTATTCTTGCCCATGGAACCGCAGGCTTACGTTGCCCAGGGTACCACAGACTCAGGCAATCCTGCCTCAGCTTCCCAGGTAGCTGAGATTACAGGTGTGCACCACCATGCACGGCTATTTTTTTGGGGACTAGGTCTCGCTACATGCCCCCAGGAGGACTTGAACCGCAATCCCTGGCTCCAGCTGTGGCTTCCTAGGCTGCCGCTTACAGGCATGTGTCACCATGTCTGGCCAGAGAAAACCTACTTTTGAAATATTGGTTAGGACGATAGTTCTCGGTTGGGGTGGCTTACCTCTCAGGGAAAGGGGACTTTTGGCAAACTCTAGTGGCATCTCTGGTTGTAGCACTATAGAAAATACTACTAGCAGACAGGCACAGTGGCGCGTGCCTGTAAACTTCAGCACAGCCTATGAAGCGACTGGGACTAGGGATCACGGTTCAAGTCCTGTTCCAGGCAACTTAGCGAGACCTAGTCCCAAAATATATCTGGGCGTGGTGGCGTGCGCCTGTAATCCCAGCTACCTGAAGCTGAGGCTGGGGATTGCTTGAGTCCGTGGTACCACGAGCAACGTGAGCCTGCGGTTCCATGGGCAAAAATAGCGAGACCTAGTCTCAAAAAAACAAAAAAGGACAGGCACGATGGCTCGTACCTGTAAGCTTCAGCCTATGAAGCGACTGGGGCTAGGGATCGTGGTTTGAGTGCCGCCTGGGGCCCGTAGTGAAACCTAGTTCCAAAAAAATAGCTGGATGTGGTGGCGCACGCCTGTAATCCCAGCTACCTGGGAAGCTGAGGCTGGGGATTGCTTGAGTCTGTGGTACCCCAGGCAACGAGAGCCTGCGGTTCCACGGGCACAAATAGTGAGACCTAGTCACACACAAAAAAAAAAAAAAAAAAAAGAAAAAAAGAAAGAAAGAAAATACTATTAGCATCTAGAGGAAAAAAGCAAGGATGCTAATAAGCATTTTATGGTGTATAGTACAGGCCTCCATAACAAAGAATTATCTGGCCAAAAACATCGGTAGTACCTAGGATGATTTGGTGTTATCACACTTTAAAAGTTCAAAGAAAAGTCTCTTTTTATTTGTAGAAGCATTTTTAGTAACTTTGTTATTTGGGCAACACAATCATTTCCAAAGAGGTTTGCCTAGTGTGGTATATAGGCTTCTAGTTATCGTTTACTCGCATTAGCTATTTGAATCACTTGAAGTTTTGACTTAGAATTTTGTTCTTTTTTTTTTAGCAGGTTTATCCAGATGTCCTTCACATTACCATACCACTCACTCAATTTAAAGTGTATATAATTCAACGGCTCTTCGTCCACCACCACAATCAAATTTAGAACATTTCATTCAATCCCATAGCTGTCATCCCCCTCCCCCCAGTTTCTGCTCCCATTCCCAGCCCTAGACAATCACTAACCTTCTTTCTCTAGTTGCCTATTCTGGACATTTCATGTAAATTTGAGTCCATACAACATGTATTTATGGTGACTGGCTTTTTAAACACAGGATAACACTTTCTGGGTTTATCCTTTTTTGTTTGTTTGTTTTTTGAGACTAGATATAGCTACTTTTGCCCATGGAACCGCAGGCTCACATTACCTGGGGTACCATGGACTCAAGCAATCCCAGCCTTAGCTTCTTCCCAGGTAGCTGGGATTACAGGCACGCGCCACCACGCCCAGTTATTTTTTGGAACTAGGTCTCTCTACGTGCCCCCGGCGGGACTCCAGTCGCCATCCCTAGTCCCGACCGCTTCATAGCCTGAAGCTTACAGGCACGAGCCACCGTGCCCGGCACTAGGTTTATCCATGTTGTAACATCAGCATTTCATTCCTTTTTATATCCAAATAATACCAATTTCCCCCACAACCCAAAATAGAATGATCCTATTTGGTATGATTTGTTAGGTTATTTCTTGGGTCTGTATTTATGTACTTCTTGGATCTAGTATTTATATATAAAATATATTAATTCCTGCTGGTCACGATGGCGCGTTCCTGTAAGCGACAGCTTATGGAATTGCATCAGGGTCTGGGAATCGCAGTTCAAGTCCCACCCAGGGCAACACAGTGAGATCTAGTCCCAAAAAGTAGTGGTGGTGGGCGTGGTGGTACGCGCCTGTAATCCTAGCTACCTGGGAAGCTGAGGCTGGGGATTGCTTGAGTCCGTGGTACCATTGGCAACGTGAACCTGAGGTTCCACGGGCAGAAATAACAAGACCTAGTCTCAAAAATAAATAAATAAATAAAATATTTTTTCTATGTTTCTATCTATATATAGAGAGAAATTTTTGAATAGGAAAAATTTTGAAGCAAATTCGATTATCTAGAAGTTAGACATGAGGAAGGGGGGTTCTGTCACTGTCAAGTGTATATCCAGGAACTAGGAAATTTTAAAATAATGACTGAATCATTGGGGCAGGATTCAGAACTTAGATATCAGAAGTAGAAGACAAGAAGCTTCCTAAGTTAAACTCAGATGCTAAAGTATGCCACAACCCTCAGGTCAAGACCCAGGGAAGCCAGAGACTTGATTCCATGGGGTTGACAAAAGCTGCTGTTGTTTAGGAGATTGTCCTTGATCCACATCCCAATTGGGGCAAGTCCTGCAGATGTGAGGCAAGATAAGTAACCACACCTGGTGCCAGGTCCCAACCTGAAATTGGAAAGCCAAGAAAGGTGGATCCTGCAGAGGCAAAATAAATGTTCAGTGTGTTCAGGAGTGCCTATATTTAAATTTCCTTTTATAGAAGCTGTGATAAAAAACATCACCATTACAAAGTCAAGCTTCGCAGACTCAAGGATCATTTAGTTCATGAAGTAGAGCTACGAGAAAAGAAAATAAAAGAACTTGAAAATGGAAATGAATTACTGCAACTACAAATGGGAAAGGTGAGGGGAAAATGGGGAAGAGCTTGCTTGTGATGCTGGTGATTGGTAGTGTGGTGAAAATCCACTCATTTTTTAATTTATTTGTGGCCTCTTGATAGTTTTCATTTCTTTCCTTTGTACCTCCTTTCATTGTGGCGCATTAAGCCCTGATAAAAGGTGAAATTTGTAGCAGTGTTAGAAAAGTTTGAACCCTGAAATAGCTACACACCAATTTATGGTTATTGTTTTGCCTTCACATGAAATTATCTTTTCCTAGACACCCCTCAGCAGGGACTTAAAATCATTCTGGTAATTCATTTACTTTACCTAATGATCTTCCTCAAACTTCTGTCAGTTTTAAATGGTACTGAAGGTAGGTGATTCCTATACCTTTATCAACCCTTGGCAAATACTTCCACTATTTTTTTTTTCAAATATCCCTACTTTTTTGTTTGTTTGTTTTGAGACTAGATCTCGCTATTTTTGTCCGTGGAACTGCAGGCTCTCCTTGCCCGGGGTACCACAAGCAATCCCCAGCCTCAGCTTCCCAGGTAGCTGGGTTACAGATGTGTGCCACCACACCCAGCTATTTTTTTTGGAACTAGGTCTCGCTACAGGCCCCAGGCAGGACTTGAACCAGGATCCCTAGCCCCTGGCCACTTCATAGGCTGAAGCTTACAGGCTCGAGCCACCGTGCCTGGCCTCAAAAAAATAAAAATTAAAAAAAAAAGAATCCTAGACCAATAGACAACAAAACATTTTATGGATTAGAGCAGAAGAGTCACCAATGTTGTGTTCTTAGTTCAAAAAATGCTAATACTCTAACCTGTTGTGAGAGGGCACTAGTCGAATTTTTCTGTATCTTTTGTTTTTGTTATAAATTCATCACTCATTTATTTATTTATTTGTTTGTTTTTATTTATTTATTTATTTATTTTTTTATTTATTTATTTTTGAGACTAGGTCTCTCTATTTTTGCCAGTGGAACCTCAGGCTCACATTGCCCGGGGTACCATGGACTCAAGTGATCCTCAGCCTCAGCTTCCTGTAGCTGGGATTACAGGTGTGCACCACCACACCCAGCTATTTTTGGGGACTAGGTCTCGCTGTGTTGCCCTGAGCAGGACTTGAACCACAATCCCTAGCCCCAGCTGCTTCATAGGCTGAAGCTTACAGGCACAAGCCACGGTGCCCAGCTTAATTCATCAGTAATTTAAAGACTCAGATCCAAGTTAGATGCACAACTAGGGAAACAACCTAGGGAGTGTATAGAGAAAGTCACAATCTCATTCATGGGTCCACTAGAAATATAATCAACATACTTCTGCACTGCCCAGTCTTTCTCATACTGCCTGCCTTCCACTTACATGGCAAAAACAGCCTCCTACTCTCAAGTCAGCATATTTTCTTTCTTCCTAAAGAGTGCTCCCCCCAAATTCATGTATCTCTTGAACTTCAGAATGTGACCTAACTTGAAAATAAAGTCTTTACAGGTATCAGAGGTTAAGAGGAAGTTGTACTGGATTAAAGTGAA
>PVHY01010143.1:42884-53227 GCA_004024945.1 Uropsilus gracilis
AAAAAAAAAAAAAAAAAAAAAAAAAAAAAAAAAAAAAAAAAAAAAAAAAAAAAAGAAGAAGAAGAAAAGACAGACACATGGAGGAAGAGGAGGAAGGGGGAGGGGCGAGAACTGAGGCATATTGGAGAAATAATACAACTATAAGTCAACCATAAGAAGCTAGGAAAGAAGTATTTAACAATTTATCCTTCAATCCCCTCAGAAAAACCTATCCAGCACTTTAGTATTTCAGCATCTAAAACTGTGAGACAATAAATTCCTATTGTTTTAAACTGTCTAGTTTGTGATAATTTATTATGGCAGCCCAGGGAACTACAGCCACCCAGAGAACCACAGGTTTCCAAAAGGTCACTGGAGACTACAGTTAGAAACTAGAAAAGAGAAAATGGTCCTTTTTCTTTTTTCTTTCTTTCTCTTTTTTTTTTTTTTTAAGACTGGGTCTCACTATTTTTGCCCAGGGAACCGCAGGCTCACGTTGCCCGGGGTACCATGGACTCAAGCGATCCCCAGCCTCAGCTTCCCAGGTAGCTGGGATTACAGGCGCACGCCACCATGACCAGCTATTTTTTGGGACTAGGTCTCACTGTGTTGCCCCAAGTGGGACTCAAACTGCAATCCCTAGCCCCAGCCGCTTCATAGGCTGAAGCTTACTAAAGGCATGAGCCACCATGCCCTGCAAAATGGTCCTTTTTCTGACTGCCATTGGAGGGTGCTGTGGCCTCTGGCCTTAGACAGTCTTAGATGCAAAGTCTAGCTTTGCCGCTTAATTCTTCTGTGATCTTGCATGGGTCACATCATTTTCCTCATCTGTAAAATGGGGAAAAGATAATCCCTTACCTTAAAAGATTCAGGGATTATTCAAGTATGAAAGGCCTAAAATGGTACCTAGCACATATAAATTTTCACAGGAAAAAAATGAACACATTTTCACAGATATCATTTTTTTTCTTTTTGTATAAAAATCTCTTAGAAATATGTTCATTGTTTACATAGTTCACAAGAGAAACTATGAATTGGAAATTAAGAATTAGAACTGCTTAGTTTAGACAAGATGAAAGTGTCTTTTAACCTGGCATGGTGGCGTGTGCCTGTAAGCTTCAGCCTAGGAGCCGTGTCGGGGACCAGGGATTGCGCTTTGGGTCCCGCCAGGGGACTATTTTTTTGGAATCTAGTTCCAAAAAAAATAGCTGGGTGTGGTGGCACACACCTGTAACCCCTGCTACCTGGGAAGCTGAAGCTGGGGATTGCTTGAGTCTGTGGTACCCCGGGCAACTTGAGCCTGCGATTCCACAGGCAAAAATAGCGAGACCTAGTCTCAAAAAAAAAAAAAAAAATTATTTCAGCATGGAGCATGGTCACTGGGAGAACATGCTTACAATAAACCTGGTTTATGTGATTGACTTCCCCCTGGAATAGTTGAAATCCTGACACTGATGGCAAAGTAAGGTTGCTCTGTTCCCACTGTGTTCCTTTTACCTTAAGAGAAGTATAACCACAAGGCAGATGGAAAGGTATTCTATGGGAACATTTTAAATGTGGTCTGCAGAGAGTTGAGTTGTATTTGTTAGTTGCTCGATGCTTATGGGATTAGAAAACAGATAAGAGTATTGGGACTTTACTGGATTGGGTGTTAGGTGCTCACATAGTTTTGAAATGTCAGCCCAAACAAATTATTAAATGTCCAAACAAAATACATGGCTTCAAACAACCCAAAGAAATAGTCCTGTCTAACTGGAAGTTTCAGTAAGCTGATGAAAACAAACTAAAGAACAAGTGGAAAAAAGTAAATGAGTAATTTGCTGTCATAGTACAGAAGCAGGTTGATGCTCCTAAACTTACAATTCTTTCTTAATTTGGGGGCTTTATTATCTCTAGGTGAAAGCATTCCAGGATGAGGTCATTGCACAAAATGATGTCCTGCTGCAAGAAAAAGGGAAACTCATGGAGGAACTCACAAAGCAAGAAAAATTGATTGACAACAATAAAGGGATGCTATCTTCTGTCCAGAATAGGTAGGTAAGGTCCTGCTATAGGCACCGGTGAATTCCACCAAGAGGTTGTTCTTCCCTCTACAGAGATCATTCCAGATACTGACTTTGAGTTTGCAGTCCTAGCTCATAACTGTTGCCCCACTGCCTCCTGGATTTGGCAGTTCATGCATGTGACAGAAATTAGGAAATGATAGAGAAAATGAGGCTGGCTGGTCACTGAATAGGCTTTTGGACATTGGCATTGCGGACATAGCTGTGCTTATTCTGGTCTGTCACTGTGTGTTGACACTCATTTTTGTCATTTAATACCTGTGACTCAAGATAGACAAAACCATATGGGTGACTTGAACGCATGATGTCCACAGCATAAAAAGTATTAATTTGAAAGAAGAAATATTCCCAGGTGAGAAGAATTCACTTCTCAGCCAGCATTCTCTCCTCTGTAGGAAATTTTGACTACAATCAGAAGTTCTTATAGCACAGAGTTAGAGTCTAGCTTGATCTTGACAGACCGTATCACCAATATTAACTTTTTTTGAGCACTGACTTTCCACTAGGCACTATTCTAAACTCTTTCTTTCTATGTTCATTTAATCATCAGGTCAATGCCTAGAGGGAGGCATTTTTATTAACTTTATTTTATGGGTAAGAAGCTGAGGCCTAGATGGTTAGGGAACTCAGGCAGCCTAGTAAGTCGCAGAAGGACTCTTGAACCTCAGCAGCCTGACTCTGGACTCCACAGCACCACAGATCTGGGAAGAAGTTGACCAAGAGACCAAATTCTGCTTTCCACTGCTTTGTGTACATGCTCCTTTGGGCAGGCCTGGAGTCTCTGGGTAGCTATCTCTGCCTCCCCTTTTTTAGGTTTTATATAAAGTGTTGCCCTTCTCAAATAGCCCACTGCTCCTGAAAATAAGGGCCCAACTCAAAGGATTCATTATCAAATTCTTAACAATGTCCCCATCTAGACCTCCTGAAGACATTCTCCAGCCATCTGAATTAGACTAGGGTGTTTTTCTTAGCATAAGGAAATGTTCCCCATTTTACAGATGAGGAACCTGAGATTCATGTTTCGTAGTAGATCAGTGGTCACACAACTACAAAGTGGCCAGAACCAAAACTCAAACACAAATCTCTGGTCATAACTTTTGTACTGTCATGTGTCTCAAATAACAGTAGCCCTGGAGAGTGAGCTTGATGTGGCTGTTAAGCGCTGAGGCTGAGAAGTCAGAGCTGGTTGGTATTTCAAATCTGTGACTTTATAGTTCTATCTTTTAAACAAGTAGTTTTTCCCCTTCCTGAGTCTCAGTTTCTTCATAGCCTTCATAAAATAGACTTTATAACAGTATCATCCTCATGGGATTGTTGTGAGGATTAAATGAACTAATAAATGGGGCCGGGCACGGTGGCTCATTCCTGTAAGCTTCAGCTTATGAAGTGGCCGGGGCTAGGGATTGTGGTTTGAGTCCTGCCTGGGGCCCATAGCGAGACCTAGTTCCAAAAAATAGCTGGGTGTGGTGGCGCACGCTTGTCATCCCAGCAGCTACCTGGGAAGCTGAGACTGGGGGTTGCTTGAGTCTGTGGTACCCTGGGCAACGAGAGCCTGCGGTTCCATGGGCAAAAATAGCGAGACCTAGTTTCAAAAAAAAACCAAAAATAACTAATAAATGAAAAACTTTAAGTGCTTTCTTTGTGGCTGGGCTACAATGACTAAGTACATGGTAAGCACTTAGCAAATGGTTGCAACTGCTGCTTACATGACTGCTCTTAATTTTTTAATTTTATGTTCACTACCAGTATTATTTCTTTCTTCCTTCTCTTTTTATTTTTTTTGAGACTAGGTTTCGCTATTGCTATTTTTGCCTGTGGAACCCGCAGGCTCCCGTTGCCCGTGGTACCACAGACACAAGCAAGCCCCAGCCTCAGATTCCCAGGTAGCTGGGATTACAGGCATGTGCCACCACGCCCAGCTATATTTTTTGGGACTAGGTCTTGCTATGTTGTCCCAAGCGGGATTCAAACCGCAATCCCTAATCCCAGCCGCTTCATAGGCTGAAGCTTACAGGCACAAGCCACCGTGCCTGACTTCCTCCTCCTCTTCTTCCTCTTCTTCCTCTCCTTCCACCTCCTCGTCCTCCCTTTTCTTCCTTTCTCCTCCTTTTTACTCCTCCTCCTTCCTCCTCTTCCTCCTCCTCCTCCTTCATCTTTCTCCTTCTTTCTCTTCCTTTTTCCTCCTTCTTCCTCCTTTATCTTCCTTCCTCCTCTTCCTTCTTCCTCTTCCTCCTTCCTCTTACTTCCTCTTACTTCCTCTTCCCTCTTCCTCCTCCTTCCTCCTCCTCCCTCTTCCTCTTTCCTCCTCTTTCTCCTCCTTCCTCTGCTTCCTCCTTTTCCTCCTCCTACTGGAAAATGAGTTGATTGTATAAGATCAGAACAAAATGCACATCATGTAGCTGCAATATTTGAAGAAATGCAGAATCTCTTGTTTTACTCCCAACCCCAAATGGGATCATACCTTACCTTTAGTTTCTCAAGGGCTGGAATTTTACCTTGCCTGCTCCTGTCGCTAGTATGTCTGTGTTCTCAGTGTGCATTGAGTGACTATGTTCAATCCAGAGGTTTGTTAATTTTCCTTTGGTCTTATGATTTGGTCTTAGCTCATTCTGCCAAGTCAGTTCTAAAATCTGGACATTGGGCTAAGACCCAGAACTAGTGGAAATGCAACATAGACTTTACTCTTCTGAAGGGATACATTTTAGTTATGCCTCTGATTTATGCCTTTTAGAGTACAGTTGCTGGATAAAGAGAATATGCTTTTACAAGAAAACCGTTTCCAGCTCTCAAATCATATTGGTCTCCTAGAGCGCACTATAAGGAACATGCAGGTTTATGGAGGGGAGGTAAGACATATGCTTCCTGTTGGGTCTCTAATTGGAAGTTTGGGCTTCTGAAGTCACTGCACTTCCTAATTCCTTCATCATCTTCACAGCCTGTACTTCATGCTGGATGGTGGCAAAGAGGCTCCTGTACTGCCCTCCAAGGCAGCTAACCTTAAGCTTGAGCTTGGCCAACTTTGCTCTTCATTGGGCCAGCTTTTATTAAACACTCCTCCTATGTGATCCCAAAGCAATTTGTGTATGTCTCATAGCTTCTTCTTTAACACGCAGTATTGTCTTTGCCTTTTTTCTTCTCTAGCTCATCAATTTATCAGTGGAATCTTTGAGGGCAAGGCTTTTATATGTCATTGTATGTAATGGGTAGATGTTCCATAAATATTTCAGAATGAAAAAATGCTAAGTGTTTTCCCATGTATGCTTCATTCTCAACAATTTGCTATGTACTATAGTGTCTATTTGCCGTGTACTATTCTAGTCTCACTTGAGAGATGAACAAACCTGAGACTCAGAGAGCATTGTTAAGCTAGGCTGGTCTGGCAAGGAGTTAAACCTAAGGAGAAAGTCTGAGTCAGAGAAAAGCAGTTATATCCCAAAATTTCAAGTAGCCAAGTTCAAAGACATGGCAAACAGTGTTGGTCCTTAGTCTAGGTGGTGAGCAGTTAGCAAGAAGGATTCATGAGCACATCGATATCCTGAACCTAGACACTGCTTGCCCTCTTCTCTGGCTTTTATCACCTGCTAGAGGTTTCATTCAGATACTTCACAGTAGATCCTGCTGGTTGGGTACTACTGCTGTGAGTAAAAGATCAGCATCCTGTTTGCTCTCAGAAGAGATTATTTTCAAACTGTATAAACTGTTTTGCAGGTTTTGCACAAGTAAAATGGCCAGATTATATGACCTAATTTCTGATAGTTTATGTCTTTGCTCGAGCTACAACTGTTCCCAGTTTTATTTTACTTATTCATTCAAGAAATAATTGTTTTCTGGGAACTATGCTAGGTACAAGGAATATGAGGAGAAATCCTTTCTTCAAAGACCTTTGGTCCAGTAGAGGACAGCCTATACACGAATTAGTACTATAATATTGTAAATGCTGAGTTAGAAGCCTTAATGGAGTATATGCTAGAACAATAGCTTTGAGATCCACAATGTAATCCTCAAATCAAGAAATGTCACATGGGTGAGGACTGTAATATATCAAGCTTAATTTTCCATTGGTGATAAAGATAACTTGTAAGATACCTATTGATTGGGACAAACAATTCCAAAATTGTTCTTAACCTTAGACTCTTATGGATCCTCCAATTCAGTCCACTCATTTTATATAAGAGAGTGACATGGAAATGCAGAGAAGTTAAATGATATGACCTGGAGCATACAATTACTGCTTACGTTTCCCAGATTGCTCATCCTTAGTGACATTTGCAGTGACTAATTGCAAATATGTAGATTCCTGAGATCAGACATATCCTAGGTCCCCTCCCTTGTAACAATTTAGTGACCAAAATAGTAAGAGTGTGACATTTGTTGAGTGCTTACTATATGCTAGTAGTATGTTATGCATTATTATTTCATTTACCCCATAACACAATCTTATATAAGTCTGTTATTCCCATTGCTTTTTTATTTTTTATTTGCTAATGAAGAATCATTGTCTTACATCCTTTTAATACTTTGACAGTATAGGATTTCTCCCTTCAAGTGTGGTCACTGTAGCCCACCCTTTCCCACCACCCAAATACCCTTAATCCTCCATTAAAGTCCATTGTGTCTCCCTGTTTTCCCAACCCTCCTCTTCCCTCTTGGATGCCTCAGCTCTATGGGTTGGTTAAGGGTTGGTTTTTTTTTGTTTTTGTTTTTGTTTTTTGAGACTCCGTCTCGCTATTTTTGCCTATGGAACCGCAGGCTCTTGTTGCCCGGGGTACCACAGACTCAAGCAATCCCCAGCCTCAGCTTCCCAGGTAGCTGGGATTACAGGCACGTGCCACCACGCCCAGCTTTTTTTTTTGGAACTAGGTCTTGCTAGGGCCCCAGGCGCCCAGGCAGGACTTGAAACTGATCTGGTTAAGGGTTGGTTTTTTGTTTTTTTTGTTTTTTTTTTTTTAAACTGGGTCTTGCTATTTTTGCCCATGGAACCGCAGGCTCTCGTTGCCCAGGGTACCACAGACTCAAGCAATCCCCAGCCTCAGCTTCCCAGGTAGCTGGGATTACAGGCATGTGCCACCACACCCAGCTATTTTTTGGAACTAGGTCTCACTTTACGGGCCCCAGGCGGGACTCGAACCTGCGATCCCTAGCCCCTGCCGCTTCATAGGCTGAAGCTTACAAGCACGAGCCACCTTGCCGGGCAGGGTTGGTTTTAATATTTGTCTTTGTCTGAGTCTTGGTTTTGTTTCTCTATATTCTACATATAAATGAACCACTTGGAACTTATCTTTCTCCTTCTAGTTTATCTCACCTAGCAAAATCCCTTCCAGTTCATCCCATTGTTACAACTAAAGAAACTGAGAGAAGTAACATAACTCCCAAGGTCACATACCTACTAAGAAGAGCAAGGACTGCAACCAACTTCCTCTAACTACTTATTCTTAACCACTGTCCCATAATACTTTAAGCCTACCATTTCAGAATCATTGGTGTAATTAGAACGATAGCCTCCTAATCTACTATATTGCTTCCTATATTGTAAGTTCATTTTTCCTCTCTACTGGATTATAATTTTTGTAAGACTAGGAACTATGTCCATCT
Source organism: Uropsilus gracilis (assembly GCA_004024945.1). Taxonomy (NCBI): domain Eukaryota; kingdom Metazoa; phylum Chordata; class Mammalia; order Eulipotyphla; family Talpidae; genus Uropsilus; species Uropsilus gracilis. Next base: position 50,519 of record PVHY01010143.1, read on the forward strand.
TTCTACCCATTGTACCTATGCACTCAGCATCTGGGTTACTGCAGTGATTTCTTAACTTATCTCCTTTTAATCTTTCCTCTTCTTCTAAGTCTGTCTTCCCCATATCTCTAAACTAATCTTCATGAAGCACCTCTTGATTTAATAGTATTTCATCTGAAAGAGTTGGAGAGACTTCCTTTGTTTATAAGATAAAGGTCATTCATTCAAAAAATATTTGTTGAGCATATACACTGTGCCAGGCCTCATACTGTTTGCTTTTGTTTTTGTTAAGTTGTGTGAGTTCTTTCGTTTTTGTTAAGTTGTGTGAGTTCTTTGTGATTCTTTGATATCAATTGTCAGTTGAATGGAGTGCAAAAATGTTTTCCTATTTGGTTGGATGTTTCTTTGTCTTGGTTATTGCCTTCTTTTGCTGTACAGAAGCCTTTTAGCTTGATATAGTCTCAGCTGCTTATTTTTTCTTTTCTTTTCTTTTCTTTTCTTTTCTTTTCTTTTCTTTTCTTTTCTTTTCTTTTCTTTCCTTTCCTTTTCTTTTCTTTTCTTTTCTTTTTTGAGACTAGGTCTTGCTATTTTTGCCCATGGAACTGCCCAGGATACGACAGACTCAAGCAATTCCCAGCCTCAGCTTCCCAGGTAGCTGGGATTACAGGCGCGTGCCACCACACCCAGCTCTTTTTTGGGACTAGGTCTCGCTGTGTTGCCCCAAGCAGGACTTAAACCACGATCACTAGCCCTAGCTGTTTCATAGGCTGAAGCTTACAGGCTCGAGCCACCCTGTCCGGCTATTCCCAGAATTTCAAAGACCTTACTTATCATAAATGGATGTTTAACTTTGCCAAATGCTTACTCAGCATCTACTGATATGATCATGTGGTTTTTCTTTTTCTTTTTGTTGATATGTTGGATTATATTAATTTATTTTCAGGTACTGAACCATCCTTGTTTCCCTGGGATAAAATCCCATATGGTCATGGTGTATTATCTTTTCAATGTATTGTTGGATTCTACTTGCTAGGATTTTTTGAGAATTTTTGCATCTGTGTTCATTAAGGAAATTGGCCTGTAGTTTTCAGAAAGAATATTTTCTGAAAATGGGTGTAGGGAATTTAGTGGATAAATTAATTTAGTGCATAAATTACTTGGTATATTGAATGACACAGTTGACATTCAATAAATGAAAACTCCTGTTTCTCAGTAGACCTACATTTATTGTTCTTTTTTTTTTTTTGAGACTAGGTCTCGCTATTTTTGCCCGTGAAACTGCAGGCTCACATTGCCTGGGGTACCACAGACTCAAGCAACCCCCAGCCTCAGCTTCCCAGGTAGCTGAGATTACAGGAGTGTGCTACCACACCCAGCTATTTTTTGGGGACTAGGTCTCACTGTGTTGCCCCAAGCGGTACTCGAACCACAATCCCTAGCCCCAGCCACTTCATATGCTGAAGCTTACAGGGACAAGCCACCGTGCCCGGCTCTACATTTATTGTTCTTATATTGAACATATATTGGTTTCCTCCAATGTTATGTATGTCTTTTTTTATTTAAAAAACTATTCAATAGCCGCCTGAAAGCAGCAGCTAGAGCGCCAGCACCTGGGGGTGGAGACCACGCGAGACAGGAGGTGGGCTCCCTACCTGCAACAGCCCGTGGCATCTCACGGTCAACAGGGAAACACCCAGGAGGTAGGCAGACCGACCATTTGCATCTCTATGGACCCTGGCAATTCAGCCTAACCCCAGTTTGGACTGAGTTGGTAAAGGGGGAGGGGAAGGAGCCGCACCTGGCGTAACTGCGCGCCGCCGACCCCAAAGTCCCGGGAGTGGACTGAGATTCTCTCGGGGACAGGAGTCACCTGCAGAGGGGACTCCAACCCGCCTGAAAGCAGCAGCTAGAGTGCCAGCACCTGGGGGTGGAGACCACGCGAGACAGGAGGTGGGCTCCCTACCTGCAACAGCCCGTGGCGTCTCACGGTCGTCAGGCCCCAAAGCCCAAAAGCGCCGCTACGCGGCACCGGCACAAACTCAGAACACAAGGACATTCACTACAAAAAGCACATAAGCAGCAGTAAATACGACTATATAGGCTACAACATGCCTACTACTAGAGCGGTAGTCACCCAATACGTAGAGCAGATCCAAAAGGAAAACACAGGAAAAAGGAAGAACACAAACACTCAAGCAAGCCCTAAGAAAAATAACTCACCACCTAAGGATAAACAATTTGAAAAAACCAACATGGAAGACATCGAAGAAATGCTCCATATGTCAGACAAAGAATTCAGAATCTACGTGATAAAAGCACTCAAAGAGGCCAAGGAAGAGGGAGAACAAAGGGAAAGCAAAAGAAGAGAAGCTCTCAATGAATTAAGAGAAATAGTAGAAAAATATAAAAAAGAATGCAGCAAAATGAACATTATCATCAATGAACAGAAAAATGAAATCGAAACCCTAAATAAGAAACTGCAGGAGATGCAAGGCATAAGAGGAACAACAGAAGAACTCAAAAATGCAGGAAAGAGTCAGGAAAGCAGACTAGAAGAAATAGAAGAAAGAATCAGCACACTAGAAGATACAGAAGTAGAAAGAATGAAGAAAGAGAAAGAGAGAGAAAAGCAAAGTAAGAAAACAGAAGAAATAATCAGAGATCTTTCAGATACACTAAAGAAAACAAATATAAGAGTAATTGGAATACCAGAAGGTGAAGAGAAAGAAA
>PVHY01010144.1:0-53222 GCA_004024945.1 Uropsilus gracilis
ATCCCTAGCCCCAGCCACTTCATAGACTGAAGCTTACAGGCACGAGCCACCGTGCCCGGCCTATCTTTATCTATAGTTTTGTGTGATCACACTAGCTAGTCAAATCTTGCTTAAGAAAATTAACTGAGAATATATCCTTAATGTCATTGAAAACTTGAAAAATACTCCTCAGAATGGCACTACTTTAAATGATTTGTGATTTCATAAGTGAAGATGTGACATTTTTTATTGTTGCAAGAGAATAAGGAAATTGTGTTACTAAAATAATGTACCCACTCAAGTTCTAATTTAATGAATAATCAAATTTGGCAATTAAAATTCTACTTGATTCATCCTGAAAAAAAAAAAAAAGACTACCCAACACAATTTTATTGATATAATTAGCACCATGTTAAGACACTGAAAATTTAGTCTTGTGCCAACTCAACTATAATCATCATGGTTTCACATCATTCTAAATTATTAAATTTGTAGGCAAACTCATTCTCAGATAATTTTATACAATGAGGAAAACTAGAGTTATGTTAAGCTGCAAAAGTTATGTTAGTGCAAATTTTCATATGCTCATGATTAATAAGCTGTACCCCGAGGATAGTTAATATCAGAACCATATAGTCATTCATTTTAATTCTGCCATTTTCTTTTGAGAAAGCCAATGAATGTCTCTATAATATGAAGGTTAAAGCACTCACTTGAAGCTAAGTTCCCTGCTTTCAAATTTTCACTCTCCACCAATATATGTAAAAACACATAGAAAATCATGCCCTAGTTTCTTCATGCATTAAAGTAGATGACTATCATTGTGATCTCCTATTTGGGTTTAGTTAACTGGTGATCAGAGTATTGTAAACAGAGCTTGTGATGCAGTAATAGAATGAGTTTGGTCAAACATGTCTTACTGCCTGTTTCTACTTCAATAGCTTAAAGTTTCTCCTGTGCTCCCAGGGGCAAGACTGTAATGACTTGAGTTCTCTGTGGTGATGGACAAAATGTGTCACATCTGGCACTAATAACTTCATGTCACACACTGGTGTAGTCAACCACTGTGACAACGTTAGCAGCCAGCTTCAGGATATGCTTGCCCAAGAGGATTGAGTTATTTGGTGTAGTTAGGAGAGTTTTGTTTCAGGTGGCCAAGGGTTAAGAAAGCTCTCAGTGCTAGTGTGATGGAGGCAGGTGCGGGTTCTTGATGGGTTCGTCTGTCCCAATCTCTGAGTTGTTTTTGCACATATAGCAGAGACTTTTATCCCTTTTTTTAACGTTTATGCTAGGTGTCAGTTATTGGCTTAATAATTGGTTTATTTATCTAAAAAATCTTCAAATTAATGGTGTAATTATTAAAAGTATCATAAATTAATATTCACTGTTCTTACATATAAAAATTGTTTAGCATGTGTGTTTTGTAAATTAGAACTTCATCAATAATTGAAATTGATTGAGTTGACAATGTTAAATTGGTTTTCAAGACACATCCCCATTTCTATAAATAATTTTGACATCAATTTATCAATGAAAAAAAAAAGGAACTGTTGGTATCTGGGAATAAATTTTGAGTGTGGATTTATTTTCCAAAAACTTAATGTGAATAAGTTTATGATTTATGATTACAGCATAAATTGGAAATATCATTAGATTTCATCAAAAATGACATCTTTCCAAATGAAACACAAGCGCTAATATTCAAATAATATGCTCATAAAAGCTTAAATTTTTCACTTAAACTTTTGAAAAACTGGCTGAAGACCTCATTGAAAGTCCTTATGCAATGATTGCATGATAATTTTGCTTTTAAAATAAATATTAAATGACAAACTCTAAAGAATTTTTTCACTAAACACCTATAGATGCCACTTGCATCACCAAATTACTAGTATGATTCCCATTTTGCCATAGAAATACTAAGTTTCGTACCATAGGAAAAATAATTTTGGTAAGTACTTATTTGAAGTGTAACATGATTCCAAATTAGGATTACATTCAATATTAGGAAGAGAAAGTCTATTTGTTGTGTTGATCAAACAAAATTCAAAGTGTGGCAAACCTTTTTAACTCTCACTAATATTGCCTCTTTTTTTCTTCCTGAACATATTGGAGACTGCAGCTCCCATCTCATTATGACTGGTTGAAGGAGTGTCAGTTGTAGATAAAGTGAGCAGAAATGGCTGTTTCCTTTATGTTGGGAGACTTCTATTTTCTTTCTCTTCCCTGACATGGTAACTACTGACACTGTTGGTGGTAGAACTTGTTATTCTGGAATTCTGAGGGACTGTGTGGGCACAGAGCAGCTATGCCAGACCCACTGCCTAGTAGAAAACCTAAGAACCTGAGCAATTATGTGTAAATCTAGTGATCGTTGGAGGTTTTGTTCCCTTGGTATAGACCTAGTTTATCTTGACACACTCACCAATAGACTAAGCTAAAAATAAATAGCTTGAAAACTGGACCCACCATAACATAAACATTTATACTGACTATTTTAAGAACAATTAAAAGAAAATAAAAAGATACATGGTCTAATAAAACTAAGGGCATACCCAGTCATATGGAGGGAACTGGAAGGGATTGTGCTAAGCAAAATAAGCCAGAAGGAGGAAGATAAATACTAACTGTCTCACTTTGAGATGGAATATAGATAAAACAAAGAGTCAGACAAAGACAAATTTTAAAGACAACACTTGTAGACTGACTACAGATTTGCAGCTTTTAGAGGGAAAGAGGGAAGGGTGAGGAGTGAGAGTGGGGGGGCACCTGGATTATGGTGGAGATGGCGGTGGCTGGAGTGCTAGGTGGCTGACTTCACCTAAGAGGGGAAATCCCACAGTGTCAGAACACTCATGAGGATGGAAAACAATGGATTTTAATAACAATGAAAAATTAACATACCATTTCATGACTGTATTTTCTGAATTTCTGTTTGATTTAACTTCTATGAGTGTAGTAATGATTTTTCAAAAATATATTCAGGTGTCTTCAGGAACTTAGCTGCCATTTTTATTATTTAGAAAGGACATTCTATTTACTAAGAGTAACAAAAATAATCTTTTTGAATATGAAATCCCTTGACAAGTTTACTTTCAAGAATGCCATTCTGTGAAATTCATGTAAGCACACAAAATAAATATTTAAAATTTTTCTTTTCTTTCTATTTTCATTACTTTCTATGTCTTTGGTGATATTTTTGATGTAGGACAAAATTTTGTCACAGTTGGAAGTGAAGTTGTATTTCCCAAAGTCTGCTTTTTGGGGATAAATCCTGAGAGACTTCACACACACACACACACACACACACACACACACACATGTTCTCAGGTGTGTTTGGGAAGTAATGTACACTCTAGTTCTTTTGGAGGTTAACAAGTCACATGAGAATATTTACAACTTTAAATAGTCCTGCAGAAAATGCATTTCCTTTATCAAGCGTAACACATTTCTAAGTTTATTTGGGTCCAAGCATTTTCTTCCCTTGCCACAGCATACCAAATTCCTCTTTATGAACTCCTGGTTCACATCTAAGGCAAACTCCACAGCCTTCCTTTTCATCAACACAAGATGTGACTTGCTTTAAACAACTGATTCCTTGTCAGAAATGTGGATAAAAATGGAAAGGATTCTCGCCTTTCTCCCTTCTTTCTTTCAAACCTCTTTGTTTTATTCAGTTTTACTCTCAGTGGTAAATCCAGCGAAGAGTCTAGGGAAAATTATTAAAGGCTTTTGTTTACCTGTCTCACACCCACTCCACCCCTTGGACCTTTCCCTCACCATCTTCTTCCTTGCCTGCCAGCACTTTGCAGTCTTTCTTCCCACTGGCTTATTATCCTGGAGGGGGCTTTCCTCTCCTCATCTAGCAGGTTGCAACTTCCATTCTCTAGGTATGGTTGTTAGAAGCACCTCATTTCACAATTTCTCACAGGGAGAGATAGCATAGCCTAATGCATTTTTCCCCTTAAATTTTTTTACCTTTTTTTTTTTTCTGGTCAACTGAAACTACTAAGTATAGAATCTGAGCTGCTAAAGTAATCAAGCCCATTTTATCAGGAAGGAACAGGGGGAGATTTGTTTTAGTCACTTTTCTTACTACAAAGGAAGCACATCTCCATCTTGTGCGTGTTCTTCCTCTGGCCCACCTGGTCCCAGTGGGATTTGTGTGGGTATTATCACCCAAGTCCAGTGGGTGTATTTCCCATTTGTACTCCCTAAAACAAGTCTAGTATCCATGGCACATGGAGGGTGCCAATACTATTGGGAGGGTAGCCCACAAGCTGGGAATGGTTTTTAAATTTTTAAATAGTTAAAATATAAAAAAGGGCAATATATTGTGGCATGTAAAAAGTTTAGAATCATTTCACCAATTCCCCCTGAATGTTGCTGAGACTGATTATATAGCTAATTCTTCACTCACTAAACAGTATTTTAGGCATTGGGTGTACATTGCAAAAAAAGATGATATCTTTGATCCTGTAGAATATATGCTCTAATCATGGGAAGAAACAGTTGCATCTCAGAAAGATTAGGATCATTTAATAGTGATGAAGCAAAACTAATAGTTATGGAGAAATTTTGCACCAAAGAAAGAGAACATCAATTCATTTTTATCATACACAGATTAGTCTCCAGAAAATCAATGATGTGCTAGGTCTCACAAGAAGCCTTCTAAAGAATCCACACTGCAAGTAAGCTTTTCTGTTAAAATGCAATGAATGCAGGAATCGATAACGTCAGTTTAGCTTATGAAATCTCAATTGTCTAAAGCCTAATAAAATTGATTCTAAACATTTCTCTCTGTGATTATTACTTTACATATGAAATATTACCTCTTTAGGTTACTAAAGATTATCTTTTAGAATAAAGTTACCTTCTGTGTGGTCAAACATCTTTTTAAAGATACACCATCTCAGTTCTATAAAATATTTTTAATAATATTCATACGCTTTGACCAGTTTCCAGATGCTTCCATATCATCAGTGGGATATAAAAAACAACTCTCTTTTTGTTCTTTCAGTTGAACTTCGCAGGAAAAACCAGCCTAAAAGTTACTTGTAATAGGAACCATACATGATTCCATATTATCTAGAGTTAAATTCCAAATTTTTGTTAAAAAATATTTAAAGTAAAATAAAAACGATGTCATCCTTCACTTTTTACAAACATTGGAATTGATTCTAATGATTACGGAGATATTAAAATGGCTATTTTAATGTGCTGCCGAAACACATCTTTGTTATTTGAGATTGTGTCGGTTTGTGTTGTGCTAGACCTTTACAATAATAGAGTTTTGTGAATTTCTTTCCTCAACATGACATATAATCTTTCCTAATATATCAGTAGGGTATCTCATGATATATTTAAACATAAAGATATTTCATAATATTTATTTGTGACTATGTAAGTGGGTGACTATATAAGTGTGACTATATATATATATATATATTACTTTATACTTAGTCAAGGCTCTGTATTTCTTGAATTCACTAGCGAGACTCTCAGTTGTATCTTCAGACACAAAAGGGATTTGTTGATATCCAAATCCACTGAATCCTATATTTCAGAGAATGAGTAAGGATATTTTTAATTGCACAGCATTTGTCCAAAATCACATAGTCTCAACATTTGGAGAGCAAGATTTTCAATTGCTAGAGATAACTAGATATGATTGTTTTGCAGTTCTGTGTAACATCAGAGGTTTCCATATACTTATGACAAAAGTTGACAGAGAGAGAATTGAGTTTCAGGGAAATGTCAGTGATTTATTTTCTAAACCAATTCCTACCATAGGAAAACACATCATTTCAACTTTTATAGTGAGACTAAGTTGACAAAGCATTTTTTAAAGAAAGTCAAGATTCCTGGGTAAAGGAAGCACATTTCCCAAGAATACATGAGATTCTAATTCACAGGTTTTTTTTTTTTTACTGTTACTAACTTCAAAATGAATAAAAATCTCTCCTCATCCTCTCTCTCTCCCAGCATGCCTCTTACTCTCATTCACCCCACTGTCTCTGTCTGTCTCTCTATCTCTCTGTTCTTGTATTTTTCTCTTTCTCTCTCTCTTTCTGATAACTAATTGAAGTACATTCTAGCTTATGCTAAAGGAAAGCAAAAATTCTCTGTTGTTCTTTCTTTGGTTATGATTTTATATAATGTGCCACATTTTAATTAATTAATTAATTAATTAATTAATTAATCAATTAATTGTTTTATTCACACTGCTATCTAGCCTTGTTATCTACCCCAGGGTTCTCACCTGTGAACCATCATCTTAGTCTTTTGTGCCCCACCCACTCCTGCTTTCCCCCATACCCTTCTCATGTTTCGTGCTTCAACTTTGTTGAGTTAGTTTTAATTTTTTTCTTTTCTCTTTGTTTGCCCTTTACCCATCATATTACAAAAATTCTAATCTAAAAACACACCTGTACCTGAATGTTTATGCAGCATTATTTACAATAGCAGGATATGGAAGCAACCCAAATGTTCCCAAATAGATGAATGGAACTGTGGTATACGTATACAATGGAATAATGTGACACATTTTACAGACAACCCAACAAATATTTTTATGCAAATCTATGGCTTAAGATTCCTTGACCCATTTTCCAATTTTTATTTGAGGATTCATTCATCCTTGCTTTGGAAGAGGGAGATCAGCCTAACAGATGAGATGGTTGCAAAAGTGTTTCATAAAAAATAAAACATCTCTATATTTACATAAGTTTTATTAATAATTTAATAAATTTATATTTATCAAAATATATTTATAAATTACTGTAAAACTCTGAATATAAGTGACATTTGGGAATTACTGAGCTCTGAATTCCAAAATTATAGAAAGAGGCACATTTTTATCTACTTATCTAAGTACCAGAAATAGTAACTACATTTGTTTTGCTAGGTAATAACCTCTTAGAGATAGTTAATACATTCGATAAAAACAGACTGGAATGAGTAAAAAAGTCATCCACATATTTGAATCCACAGATCTTGTTGAGATAAGCTTAAGTGCTTTCAAAACATTGACCTTCCTATATTGGTTTGTTTATTTTTCTCCCACCTACAATCTTCTTATTATTTGACTATTGCTCACTATTTTTATAACAGAAAACAAACAGCACAATAAAAGGTTTTTTAGATTAAGAGGGCGCTAGACTTTACTGTATCTATAAAGTAAATTTGAACAAATGCAAATGTCAGAATATATGGTGCAGGCATATTTTCTTCTTGATGAGAAGGGAGACAATATGATATCGATCTGAATGTCCTTTACATCTAACCAAGCAAGGTCTTCAGAACTAATGCTAGCTAAGGCAATCTTGTAGAAAATTAAGGTGTGAAATAAAATACAGAATATGTGAGATGTACATATAGGAAAAAAGCTACTGATTCTTTTAAAATTTGAATTTGGCTAAGTATTCTATATTTTTGCTTGCTACACCTGACAACTCTACACATAATACTAGAATAAAAGTGACCTTTCCAGGTTATGCAATTTGCTAAACCTGCCTCCAGACATACAGTAAATGTGTAGTACATGTTAGTGAATAGTAATAGCACATGACAAAAGTTAAAATGATTAATTGTAACATGTTGATTACAAAAGAACGGTTGACTCCTCAAAAACATTAAGGAGAATGCTTTAACAACTGCTTAAAAAACTCAATTTAAGGGTACATTGCTGACAATGTTGGCTTACCCTTATTTTTTATATTTTAAAGTAATACTCAAAAATTGCAAAATTGAACCTTTTTTTTTATAGTGGGAGCACATAGACTCAAAGTGATAAAATGAAAATCCTCTTTTATAAGACCATTTATTCCCCATGTATAGTGAAACCAAATCTCATTAAAATACAGAATTGGACAATGTCAAATATCTAATTAACAGAATTTCTGGGAATCAGACCCAGGTTAACTGAACCAATCTTTGTGCTCTTCACAGAACAATTTGATAAATAAGAGGTAAAAAGAGATTTTCATTTCAGGAATAACTCAGTGCTCAAGAACTGATTAAGAATTATTATTTGATGTTTTAGATCTTTTGTGTTACCACTGCCTGTTTCCATCCATCTGCAAACTCCAACTAGAAACAGTACAAAGGAGTTAGTTAAACAAGTGGATGACATTGAGTTGTTGTAACATATTCTTGGGAAATGGGTGTAAATGAATGTTTTTAGGAGTTTTAGAAGAAAGGGCTTATTATATGCTTTACCAGTAACTCCCAGGGGACTCCTTAGAAAACAAGTCTCATACAGGTTTTCACCTTTCTTCGACTCTTTATTTGATGAACATTAAGTCAATTTAGACTTGTCCTTGGTTTTTAAAAAAACAGCTTTGATAGATTCATTGTTACCTGTGATGAAATGATAGGTTTTTGTTGTTGCTGTTATAGAGATGTTTCAGTAATATTGTAACCATCAAAAAGGGGAGAGGAATCTATTTAAGCAGAAAATAGTAGTTTCAAGCAATATTCTTTAAGTAGTCGATGAAAAATGCCAACACGATGTTTCAGCTATTTAGAGGTAGCAAAAACAACTTTTACCTGAACAGAAAGTCATAAAGAATTGATGTTTCAATTATGTCATTAATTCATAGAAGAGTTTGGTTTTTTTTTTTTTTTAACCCATGCCATGTACCAGACTTGTTCCATGCCCTGAAGAATAGCAGAAGTGAACAAAACAGTCTCAAACAAAATTGTTTTTGGTTAAGCAAGTAGCAATAAGATAAGACCGACCAGAAACCCTGGTGTATTTTTTCAGGAGTGGAGCTTCATGTCATTCTCAGATGAAGTAATGTGGCTGTTTTGTAACAAGATCTTTCATGGAGTACTTCTTAAGACAATTCACCAACAGAAGTGGAATTTTGTTATTTGACTGTATTACTAGGTTCATAATGATTCTTTCCTATTGACTGAGATATGGGTCTGTCCCTTCAAACACACACACACACACACACACACACACAAATAGCAACGCAAACATGCACACATAACCCTACCTTGAATCTGTGCATGGTTTATCCTTAAACACATATAGACAAACAAATGTTGGTTAATTTTCATGAATCTCATGGGAATGAATGAATTTCATGAATCGCATATTTTAATTTTCATAATATCTGGTGTGGGAATAAGGTGTCAAATCTCAAGTCAAGACAAGATTAAGAGATCTTTTCTTACTTTTCCTTTTCATATGTGATTTTTTTCTACCCCCTATATCCTTTTATTCTTTTTTTTTTTATCAGATTTACCTTTTGGCAGCTTTCCATTATTAGCTTTTCTAATGATTTTACTTAAACTAGACTTTCTTCTTTATTCCAGCATTCCAACTCTATTACAAATGATTTTTATGCTGGTTGATTTCACTCAAAAAAATTAAACTTTGATATCTGACTGTGGAACTGAAGTTACCAAAAAGAGAGGTTTGGTGTGTGTACACAGGGGAGAGAGTAGTGTATGGTGTTGAGCAGGGTGCTATACATACATTTGTAGGGGTGTGAAACTGTGTTCCTAAAATATAGATAGTATTGTAAACCAATGTTACCTCAATAAACATAATGAAAATATAGAAAATATTTTATCTAACCTGACAATTTTATGTGTCCACTATAAACATTTAGAAAATAAGCTAGCTGAAAAACCATCACTTCTAATATCATCACCAAAGATACCTGTTGTTAACATTATGATGTATTTTAAATGTAGGTAATAATGTAATTAACTTTAATTCACTTGACATGTTTTATGAGTACATTTATAAGTTGGCAAATATCCACATGGTCACATTAATGATGAAAGTCCTATTGTATAGACTTTCCCAGTGCTAGATTATTTATACTAATAAAGACTATTGCACAAATAATAAACATATCTACCTATAAAACAAAAGCTGTCTTTTACTCATTTCCATGACCTACTCTTTAACAAAATCTAGGATGTGGAAGTTCTACAGTCATTGTTTTTGCCTTCTGTAGAGTAAAAATGAATGAATGAGTGAAATCTTAAATTTGGGGAAATAGTCTAAATTCAGGTTTTCCAAATCATAGGCATCATTGCTTCATTTTTCTGTACTTAATATAAAAATCAGTACAGAAGAAAATTAGCAGGGGCATTTATTGAAATGGAGGTTTTTTTGAAATGGTTTCATTTTTTCCTAATTGAATTCACAGTGAGGAATATAATCAGTATTGAAAAATTATTTTCTGCTGCTTTTTCATAATGAGGACAAAGCAGAAATGTTCATGACATGAAACATCATCAGGATGCCAAATGCTTGCAAAAACAGTCACCAGCTGTTTTTAAACAGTTGAAAATCATCATCCTCCCAAAGATATACATTCACTTCCTAATATCTTCTCAGTTAACAATCTTAAAAAATCAAGTCCATAATTGGAAAAGGATGCTATTTCTACTGTTTAATCTTAATGTGAGTAAATTATTAAACAATAATTACAAATTAGGTAATAGGAATGTAAATATATAATTTTCATCCCTTGACATAATTAATATTGAGGACACTACAGATAAGAAAAAAATTGCAAATCTTTCCTAGAATATTGTTTCATAGTCTCAGCTTCCATCCTGATACATTTACACATCACTATTAAAACATATTATGCATCAGTAATAAAACACTATTTTGTATTAATGAAGCGATTTAAAAAATATAGGTCGTATTAGGGAGATAATTTGCAAATATTATTTCTCTTATCCTTAAGTATGAGTAAAGCAATGATTACTCTTTTTTATGTTTTACAGTTCTACAAAAATAAGTGTATTTTCGTGCAAAACATTTTAGAAATGTGACTGTATGGAACACTTCCAGACTCAGTATCTATTGTTAGAGACAAGCACAGCAAACTGCGGTTCCTAAGAACTCGGTGTCTCTTGTCTCCTGCTTCCAGGGCGGGTAGGTGGGGAGGAGGCAGAATGGAGCCCCCATGAAGGAGTCTGCGCTGATGTAGCCTCTGCCTGAAACTGTGGTTCCCCTCAAGTGGTCCCCCCTCAGAATTCCTGAAGCCGTGTGAAGAAACTGTTGTCTTATCTGAGTTCTGCAAGCAAGTGTTTGCTTAACACGGTCCGCCCAAGTAACCGTGGTAGACAGGTACCTGTTTGACGTCTTTACCTGTTTGACGTCTCCCAAATACTGCAGAACCCCATGTTCACAACTCTGGGCAGGCACCCCTGGGTATCGTGAAAAGTGTCAAGAGGTTGCTCTGATGCTTGTTTCTTCCAGGAATTCTATCCGAAAGTGGAGGGAAATGACCAAACCTGCTGATTTTCTCAGCTCTAGAATAGCTGCAGCAGACACTCAAATCGGTGGTGACAACTTCACATCCACAGGCAATGGAGTCACAGCCCTCTTCCCACCAGAGCAACTAAGTGCCACTTCACTAAGAACTAGGACACACTAGATCCTTCTGAAGGGTCAGTGTCAGTTGATGTCTGGAATTCAGGATGCAGTCCACAATAGATTGACTCAAGTCCATGTGGAGGAGAGTGTCTATTACTGTTGTATAATAATTTTTGGTTACATATTGAATCTCTTCAAGAAAAAGAATGAAAAGAAAAGAAAAAAGGAAAGGTCAATTTCTGCTTAGTTGATTTAGTGTATTAATTTATTAATTGCTGGTTTTTTAAAGTGTAGGCAGAAAATGTTTCTGATCTTGATTAAATTGGCACATTTTGAATTCCCAGGTCATTGAGATTTCTGTGGTTTAAGCCCCTTGGGAAAAGAATGCAGAGCTTAAAGAGGGACAGGAGAGCGAATACTATAATGTATTGAATGTATATGACTGCTAAAAACAGGACATTATCACTGCCAATAAATCTATTTCTATTAGAGAAGGGAGCACCGATTTACATAGGGACAAGGGATACAGAGGCAGCAAAGAAGAGGAGGAATTCTAGATGCATCTGAAGAGTTCATCTATTGCTATGGAAACGGATACATCCTAGCAACAGCTGCTTGGTACGCAGTTGACATGCAGAGCTTAAGTCCTTAAACAAGAGGAAAATGAGCCATGAAAAAATCTTCAGTATATATAAATTTGTATTTATGAAGGTTTGAAATGGAGAGTGAAGATGCATACATATATATGTCAAAAATAGAGATTTATAGAAACAGAACTTTGTATTCTACCATCGTAGAATCAAAATATTACTTGACATATTATAATAGCTACTATCGTACTGATTGCAAGATAAAATGCCACTTCTCAGATGGCCAATACTGGTTGAACATCTTTAACTGAGTCTAGAAGATAGTATTCATGCTTGCTTCAATGTATATTTTTTGTTCTCCAATATTTTTACCACCTTATCAGCATTAAATATTCCAAATATGCTTCAGCAATAAAAGAAAATTCAACTACTTAGGATTATAATTAAAACTTGAAACATTATTGTTTGACCTTTTTTATATTAAAATAATTATCTTCTCATGCTTTAAGTTTTTTAAGTGCTTTAGTTATTCATGTTACATGCTTAAAGAAACATGTATTTACATAAGAAAAAAAACCAAATATTTGTCATGATTTTACATCACTTTGTAAGAGTGGTTTGTGTGTGTGTGTGTGTGTGTGTGTGTGTGTGTGTGTGTCCATAGCAAATAATTTCCAGGAATCAGAGAATATTTCCCTGTATCTTTCCTTAATAATATAAGAGATAATGAAATTAACATCAATGAAGGATCTTTTAAAATTTTGCTGTCAAATTGACTGGATTATAAAAAGTTACATCTGGAGTGGATCAAATCCTTATTCTAAAGGAAATTTCTATTTATAAAGGAAATGGTGTTTCATGCATACCTAACACTTCCTGATGTTTTGTTGCTATATTCTCACCAAGAAGGCATGTATTTCCTTTCTGCTTAGACATAGCCCTGAGTCCAATTTCTCATGCCAAGATCTCATCAAATGTAATTGCAAAGCAATGAATCCTACTAGGATTAACCACTCGTTAAAGTCAACACATCAAAAAGAGTAGGAGGACGATACTCTATACATAATAAATAGTAAGAAAAAGGAAACGTTGTGGATGTGCCATTAAGATCGATTTATAGTCTTTTAAGCCTCTTAATTAACAGTGTGATAACTAGGAGCATGGTGCATTCTGGGTTTCTGGTCATGAGTCCCGGAAGTTGGTATCTGTGATTTGTCTTGTATTGCTTCATTGAAACACATTCTCTGCCTTTTGTATTATCTGTAAGAGGGAACAGCAGAAGTTGTCAAATATTTTTTGCTCTGTGCTAAAATCCTTCCTCATGGAATAAACACGAACCGAGAGAAAGTAGAGCTTATTGTTGATTTTTATTGCATATGCCTCTAAGCAAAAAATGGATATTGACTAGGTTATTAAAGTAACTATAAAACCCAGCACAAACCAGACCTGAGTGGCTTTCACCTGTCGCACTGTCACATGTGCTATTTTCCTTGGGCCATGGATAAAGAATGGAAATTACTTGATCCAAATGCTGGCTCATCCATTCTCAATGAATGGAGGTAAGTGGACTTTTGAAGTTGAAGATATTTTGTGAGAGGCAATGACATTAAGAGATAGGAATTGAACTTTAGCTTCTATCCCTTTCCATCAACAGATAAGAACACTGCAGATAAATGTCTGTGCTGATGGAAACCTGTTGCTTTATAGCATGAAGGTGACTTCAAGATAATTCCTCTGCCTTTCCTCTTGTTTTATTTCTAGAGCCATCAAAGTCAGTGATTGTATGGTAAAACCATTATCATTGCTAAAAACCCTTTTGGGGACTTATGTTGTTTTAATCATTTAACTACCAGAATCATAACTTTACTACATAAAACATGCATTCATGCTAAACTAGTAGAAACAGACCAGAAGATAGTCATTTAAAAAATGCCAACTTTTGCAGAGAGCAGCTCAGAAAATTGGAGTAGGTGGATGAAGCTCACTTTGTATTTAAGTACCAACTATCACTGTGTGTCCATGATTTAGAAATCTCATCTCTTTAGGTGAACAAGAACTTCAATTTTTTGGCTTGTCTTTGCTAAAAGATCAGAAAGTAAATATTGTTACATGTTCGGCAAAGAATGCAAGACTGTGACTCAGAATATTTATGTCTCTATTTACCATTACACAGACAATTATTTGCCTGATTCAGGTACCACGATCTATAATTGCTGATTTTCATGGTAAGTGGAGACTGGTGACAGAATCCTTTTCTTTGTGCTTCCTAGTTCTTGTTGACATTTCATTAGCTTAGGATACATGGAGCTCAAGTCTCCCAATACTTTGAAAATTCATACTATTATAATTTAACTACACCTCCAAACAACATAATAAACAATCTGAGGGTCATTCTGGATTTTTTTTCTTATTTCTGATCACTCATATTCAATCACTCAGTCATGTCAATTTTATCTCGATTACATTTTCCCCTTGAATGACTCTAACAACCTGCTTTGCACTGCCTTGCCCTTACTTCAATCAATTCTCCTCAAGTTGCTAATAGAGCTTTCTAAATCCAATGCCAGTGATGCTACTGGCCGGCTTAGAAATTTTTAATGGCTTTCCATTTCACTCACAGTAAAATACAGCTTTTTATTGTAGCATGTAAAACCCTTCAGGACCTGAGCTCTGGTTACCATTCCAGTCTTCTACTTCTTCTCGTCTTCAGATTCATCATAGTCATATAAACAAAGCAATTCTCTTTCCTCACCTATTTCTGCTTATGCACCTACTCTTTCACTCTTCTTTCAGGAACTTTCTTTATTGATTAAAGTTCTATTTATCCTTTAGTATCACTAAGCATCAAATTTTAATATATTTTTTAAATTATTTGATTTGGTGATACACTGATCTATTTTTTTAGTTTAAGATATTTTTAATTTTAAATACTTAAAAAACAAGCCATTGAGTTAACATTGGTATATACCATTGTTTCTTTATACAACTTTGCTTCTTAACTTTTTTATTTAAACTTTTTTTTACATCGTGTTCATTTCTGTATGTGATAGAGTTCAACCTCTATTTATGATGAAGGTACTCAAAATTCTTGGAATTGAAGAAACATGACTTAATATAATAAAAATCATATACAACAAACTCACAGCTAAGATTTTTAATAGTGAAAAACTAAACACCTTTCCTTTAACTTTTAACTTTTTTCATATAGAGAAACATATAAGAGGAGACTGAGAAATATAATGAAATACCATGTAACTTCACTTATTTTCAAGTATTAATCACTATTGTCAACGTTTCCCATAGATACTCCTCCTGTATGATTTTGAGAAAATTCCATTTATACTATTACTCATTTCATAAGTGTGTCTATGTATACATACTAAAAATTATTTTTTTTAGTAAGTCACAATGACATCAGTGATAGAGTTTATAAGTTAATTTTTGGAATAGTAACTAACCAACATTTAAAAATGTATTTGAATATTTATGTATTTGAATATTTTTGCTCTGGATCTATGGTTTTTTTTTCTTTTTTAAATTATACACAGTTGTATCATTTTGGGGAAGTCCCCTCAGATGAACCCCTGTTAAGCTGATTCTTTTCCTGATTCTTTTGATGATTCTGTGTTTTTCTGTTCTTTAATATCTGGTATAACAAAATACTTCAGGCTCAACTTTGCTTATTTTCTGTCCTGTCCTGAAACTAGCCATTTCTCTAATACATTATTTTATATTTTTAAATGAAAACCAATATACCATATTTATACTTCCAAGTCAACTTCACGACCACAAGGATTTTACTTAATTTCTTCTACCTTATATATCTAACTTCTTAGGCCCACACTGAGAATTCTAGTTCTAAATGATATTGACTATGATAGAATAACAGATATTTGTTTAATTGACCTTATGATATAAATAAGAATACAACAATTCCAGCATTAGGATATAAACACTACCATCAATAATGTGATTTCCTAAATTAGTTACATTTTTGTTTCCAGGTCATTTTATCCTTGTGGTACATTATTGGTTGTAAATCTCTGTTATATTTTAAAGTAATTTGGTACAGCTTTTCTGTGTATAATATAGCATCATCAATTACACATAAAATTAGGACCATTTATTTCCTTAAGTTGTCTTAAAATATTTAAAAAATTAAAAATGTATAATTTATTTTTTAATTATGTAAAATATGGTCCAAATTTAAAAAGAAAAATCAGCCCAAGATATATGTAAAGAAATCTAGCATCTGCCTCTGCTTTCTTGCTTCTAATTCAACCCCATTTACCTAGGCAAGTATTTTTTAAAATGTTCATTATCTTTTCTTGTCTAAAAATGCTAAGCATACACATATAAGCAGGAGGACTTTTTTTTTAATAACAAATTGTAGAGCATATAAGAACTCTTTTTAACCTTGCTTTTGTCACTGAAAAATATTTATCTGAACTTGATCTCTCATTGTGTATAGAGAAAGCTTTTATTTATATCTGTGATTACATAGCAATCCTTTTGTGTGAATGCATCATGTAATTCAACCTGCTCCCTATTGATGTATATTTCAATTACTCTAACATATACTCCTGCAATGGATAATGTAGAAGCTACTTTTCCCCCCTCATCTGTCTGTTTATGTGAGAGTTAACTTCAAGCTAGTGAGATTTCTGGGTCAAAAGAGAAATGCTATGTAATTTATTGTATATTTCCAAATTATTTTCCATAGTGATGGCTCCATGTTGCAATTCTTGCAAAATACATGAAAATGTCTTTTTTTTCTTACAGTTTTGTCAACATTTTCTGACTTTGTACCAAGGTAATAAGTGAAAAGCACTTTCTTGGTGTAATTTTTATTTGCATGTTCTTTTATTATGAATAAGGTGATTTTTTTCCAGAGCAAGATGAGTAGCTATTTGAATTTGTTTGAAGTTATTGAGTAAATTACCCATTTTTCTTCTAGTACCATGCCACTTTTGTTTAAATCTCTGATTCATTCGAATCAGTCATTATATGGTTGCTTCTATGGTAAGGGAACCAATTTTGCCATTTTTCCAAATGGCTATCCAGTTATCTCAACATCGTTAATTTAAAAGGGTAGACAATACAAATTTAAATTTGTTCTTATATAATATATTATTCATGTGTGTATTTCAGAGTGTTTTCCCCCCATGATTCTGTCAGAACAAAGCACAAGGACAACATTGTTTTAGAAGAGACTATACAAATTGCATTATTTTAATACCAATTAGGACTACCTTTCCTCAGCTCTCACCTCCCCACTTTCTTTAGGAATCTCTTGGGTTTTGGAGCTCACCAGTGTGCATTTTTAAGAAGCCAGATATCTATTTTTACCTCTTAGAAAATTCCAAGACTGGTATTATGGAGATGTAGAAATAGCTTAACAACTGGAGTCTGTTTTCTTTTTAGTAAGAGAGTTAAATGTATTAATCAAGATTATTAAGACTTTGTGATTTTATCCTTCTATCATTGGAGTAAAGGAAATACTCTTGCAAAGACTTGCTTTTTGAAAATTTAGTGTTGTACATACAGAGACATAGTTCTTTATTTTTTTATGCTATGAAAATGATAATTAGCTCATTTTGTTAAAATATTTTTATAATTAAAGAGTATACTTTAACTTGAAATTAATTCCACTGTCTACCATAAGAGTAATACTTGGGGGAAGATCAGAATATTAATACATATCAGGTTATTGGAATATTGACCTGATAAATCTACATTCCTATCTTGAAAATAAGATCTCCAACAGTCAAAACAGCCCATATTCCAGAGGGTGATCTGGGTAAGCACTCTTTTTTGACATAAACTAATCTTCCTGGAAAAACACCAAAAGTCAGGAAAATATAAAAAAAATAAATTCCTACAGTCTTCAAAAGTATTGATATAGATGGCTTTATCATTTCATCCTTTTAATTTAGAAGTCACATAATGCTTGAATAACTCTGGAATATCTCTATATTGACTCTGATGTTAACATGGATCTGACTTTGCATCTTATATCTGCAGAAAAATCAAATTCCATCACTATATAATTGAATGATCATGTTTGAAGTCAAAATTGGTAATATATAAATTACTTTGTAGTATCGACTGAGAATTTTCCATTATCCCTCAACCCCCAAATATTTCCCTCTACTATCTTTGAGGAAGATAGAAACTGGAAAAAACAGCAAAATAAAGGTCAAAAATCTCTTGAACAAATAAGCAAATAAATAAAGATTAAGTTTTGTCTGCTCTTGGTGCCTAAGGCTGTTCTTAACCAAAAATCACTGAGGTTTGGGGATGGGTTGTAAACAGATCCTGCTTCAAAATTTAAAGAACTCCCATGAAGTAGACTTTCTTTCCACAGAATTAATGCAATATGGAGAAATATAGCTGCTGTCTCATCATTGTATTCTTAAAATGGTACATTGACTTTTGCATGGAAATTTGAGCTCTGTAGGAAAACATCTATTACCAAGCTTCAGAGGGAAAACTCCAGAAATTGTACTAAATAAAGAGAGACCTACAGCTAAGTCACTATCAGGAGTGCATCTTGACCACATGGCAATGCCATGTGCTCTGTGCTGGAAGGACAAGCTGTGATGATGGTCTTTGTTCTTCAGGGCTTCCACTTCAATGGAAGAGCCAGATCAGAGTCGTAAAAGGGAATCAGATGCAGTCCACAAATCTTCAAAAGAATTATTTAGCTTCTGCATAATTCCATGGTGATCCTTCAATTTTAAGGCCATTTTTTTATGCTACTACATAGCAGTTTCCACTGAGTCATGTAATGTAGTTAATCATTTTTTCATTTTCAAACTTCTGCCTGCTCTCTCGTGCTTTATTTCAGGTTGGAGTCATTTTCCAGTGTTCAGAATATGATGTTTCTTTATTTTGGCAGACCCTTTGCGGTTACTTGCTTTTTGAACAAGATCAGAGATTAATGCTTTGTTTCTCAGGGCATTAGTGCACATTCTTTCCTTCTAGAGTATCCAAACTCATGAGGGAAATACCTGTAATAAAAAGAACAAGTGAAACTCCACCAAAATATCCTAGTGCAGCAAAAGGATGAAAGACTATACTGATGAAAAATATACTGATGAGAACAAAAGGCTAACATTTTGTTCACAATAAACTATTATTACATGAACATATTATGGTTTTACATTGAGTGCAATTTAATACAATTTTTATTTTCCTTTAACTATAGCAAATGAAGTGCATATGTTTTAATATTTAGGCAAGGTTCACCTCCACACTTGTTATGCAAGAGGAGGCAAACAAGATAAAGACCATGGAGAAGGGAGAGCAATAAAAGATGGAGAAAAAGAATAAATAAAATACTGATCATGATGTTAGCCAAAAATTGCAGTGCATAAATGCAGAGAGTGTGTCTGAAAGCATAACATTAAAGAAAAATTTGAGTCAATCATATAATATGTACCCATTGAAATTCTGCAAAATAGCCCTAAAACATCCCAGTAATTGAGGATCTTTCAAAATAAACAAATGTCAATATTCACCTTCAATTGTGCTGTTCACAGCATAACCTCAGACACACTGACTGCTTGTTCTTGAAACTTTCTGCTTTGGGGGAGGTGGGGAACTGGGAAGGTTATAAGTTCATCAGCTGGGCCCTCGCTATGCTAAGCTTAGAGGTTCTGGCACCAAGTGATTGCGGACTTGATAATGAACAAACAGAGCACCGACCACATTAGAGCACTGCTGTCTTTTTTGTGTGATCTTGCACCAACAAAACCTACACCAACATCACCTCAAAAGTAACCTTAAAGCTATTCTAAAAATCAACTTGTAGATGAATTATTTTGATGATGGAAAACATCACTGAATGATTTTAAATGGAGCATCTCATTTTTGAGGGGTGGGGGGATAAAAGAATGACTCGGGTATTTTTGGTTTGCAGTTCCAGATCATGACCAGAGGTGGCGCTGAGGGTACAGGGAACCTAGGGCACAGCCTGAATCAAAATTGTAAAGAAATCCGATTCAGGTCTGCGAGCCTGAATCCTTGTGTAACCTCTGCAGCACATCTAAGATGTGAATCTGGAGGAAGGAGAGAAAAACACAAAGAACAAACAAGAAATGACTTTTGCTAGGGATCCGCACATAAGGGGAGAGGGAGGAAAAGCCTGACAGGTTAAAATATGCGAGGAATCAGGGTGCACCTGAAGTTCAGGGTTGCAGGTAAATCCCTGAATTTTTTAAGTTAAATAGCTCGAGAGAAATTTTCTCAGTATTTTGTACGTCTTTATTTGGCAGCGGGAACAAGGAGGGTTTGTGCTTGTATGTTATAGCCTAGAGGCCTATGAGTGAGTGTACTTCTCTTTAACGACTAGGAAGGCATCCAAAATAATCTGATGTCGTCACGTAGCATGACCCCAAAGTCTAGCAGTGCATTTTAAATTTCCTTTCTATTAACAGATATTTGCTAAACAAACATCTCTATCTCACGCGAGAAAGGTTTTGACTGCTAATTAGTGACAACCAGGCGAGTAGATGCGTCTGTCCTTTCATTTGTATTAAAAACAAAGCGATATTGGAAACTACATGCAGAAGTAAAGTGGTAAAAATGAACCCAGTCCCTGTGATAAGCATGGCAAGCCTTTGGAATTATGTTGATGCCTTTGTTTTACTTAACCTGTTTTTAAGAAATGAAAATGAGTGGATAAAACTTATAACAGAATATGTCTAAATCAGACAAAAGAATCTGGAATAGGCAATGAAAGTGACCTTCCTGTCTTGCATTTGCACCAGTCTCGCATCTCTCCTAGGAAGGTATCACCTGCAGAGTTATGGCTGCAGAAGCACTAAGTGTCTTTTCATGCTACCCCAGGTGCATGAGTTGGAAGCATCAATATCACCTTGAGACTGTTGGAAAGAGAGCTTCAGATAGCAGTCCAGAGCTAGGGAGCCAGACATATGTTTTAGAAGCATCCTCAGTGATATGGGGTCTGGGAAGTCTGCTCTAGATCCCAAAGACAGAACTGCATAGGACAATCCTTTCTTTTTCAGCTTGGCAAGAGGCTGAAGAAATGGGCTGATGCTAGCTGACCTCTGTTCTTAGACTGGAGAGAGGGGACTAAATGGGAAGGGTTCAGTAGGTCAATATTAGAGACACAATGATGTCAGATGGGTCCTTTTCATCCCAGCCTCACCAGCATCTGTTATTTCTGTTCATTTATTTTTTCAACATGGGCCATTCTCATTCTCATAGGAGTGAGGTGGTATCTCATTGTGGATTTTGATTTGTATTGGGGCCACATGGTAGAACTGGAGGGGATTATGCTAAGCAAAATAAGCCAAAAGAAAAAAGATAAATAATGCTTGGTTTCATTTATATGCAGAATACAGAGGCAGGAAATAACATAGTGAGACAAAGAAAGACAACTGGCAAACTAACCTTGGATCTGAGGTAGCCAGCAGGAGAGGGGAAGGGAGATGGTTCAAAACAGGGGAGGGAAGAGCACGAGGGACTGTGATGGGGGAAAACTATGGGGACAACACCTGAGGGGAGAAATCAAACACTGTCTAAAAATGAGCAAACACGAAGGAAATAAGTAATTGAATTAAAAAGAAATGTTCACAGCGAGAAACTTTCTCCATTCAAGGGACACAGGAGCTCCCTGATAGCCTCAAACACCTCTTGGTGGCTGGCGATAAACAACTACTTACATGTCAGTTCAAGACTGGGTATTTACACCCCTGAGCAATCTATCCTGCCATCCTGCACTTCCCATGGGATATAAAAGATCAAGTTCATTAATCAGCTGTGAGTGCCTTCCCAGAGTTTAGGGACAAGAGTGAACAGAACTGTGCCCAGTCCCTTATAGTCTGGAGATTTCCAAAATGCAGGAAGCTTCTTGGAGCAGTCTGCGGTAGTAGTATGAGAAGGATCTGCAGTGTACAGTGGGGAGAAGATGAGATGCAACCAGTTCCCCAAACCTTCTCAATTCTCTGTGATCTTGGGAGGAGCATAAACCAGGAGGATGCCATCCTTGTGACTCCCAGGGATGGAACATAAAGATGGGAGGAGGGAAGATGAGTCCATCTGATAATGCTAGCAAGGTCTTATCTGTTCCGGGGAAGTAATAATAGTGAGCATGAATCTCTATCACAGTAACAGGAGGCACTGCTCTTTCTGAACAGGGCATTGGTATATGGAGATGTGAGTGAGTAGTGGTCTGAGAAGTGTTTATACCATGGTGTGTCACCCCCTGGAAGTCATCAGCTTATAAGAACAGAGCAGACCAGCTTCTGGTGACCAAAATTCAGCTGGATGAATATTGCCTTTACTCTCTCTCCCTTTCATGTCCTCCTTCCAGTTGATTTAAATAGGAAAAAGGGAGAGAAGGAACAGATCAGATTTAATTTTCCTCCATCACTCCAAGTACCTGTTAAATATGCTTTTGAAAATGGCTTGAACATGGTGAGCTGAGATTTTGAATCTAAAATGGGTGCTTTAAATTAAACTCGACTTTAATAACTGCAAATGATCAGACAATTACAGAAACTTCCCAGGGCAGTTAATGAATAAGCAAAGAAAGATTGCATGAAACAAGCCTGGAAACACTGAGAGAAGAAACATACAACCGTTGATCAACTGTCATCCATCTTTTTTTAAAGAAAGTTATAGATGCAAGTAACAAACATGTACTTATATATCTTGGTAAATCATCCCATTTTCTCCATATTAAACAAGACGAAGAAGACAGTGTTTACAACTTCTACATTTCACATCTTCTGATTAGAGACAGTTACATTATTATTATTTGTGCATCATAGCCAGCTTTACAATATTACTGAAATGAATGTTATATTTACTAATTGTTTAGGAAAATAGATGTTTTGATTCTCTACAAACAATCTGGAAAAAATGCTCTATCTTTTCTCTCAGCATCAAGTCAGTTGGGTAAGTCATTTGGCAGATACCTGGGGTGTGGGCTGTTCCTGTTTCCTGAGAACTCACTTTCTGGCACCTGTTGGTATGGCCCTGTTGGAGACACTGCTCTCTTGTAGGGAGAGGTGGGAGAGCTGGGGAGGGACACTCTCCAGAGACCCTAAGTCAGTGACACATTAGAGCTGGTGGCTAAATTCCCTGTTTCCTTTTCCTGGTATCTCAAGGAAGAGGCAGATCTTGGGTATGTTCTACACCATTTCCCAGAAGTTTCCAGTGAGGAAACAGGAAATGATTACAAGTAAATCTACTGTGACAGGCTGTGTCTAACACACTCATTACCATGTGAAGCATGATGGAATATGAGCTTAACACCGTAAGAGCTAATTTGCATAATGGGAAAAGGTCCTTTTCTCTGATTGCCAAATGGGATAAGCAAAAAATATGAAATAACTTGGGGTTGTTCTGAGTACTTTTGAAATAGCTATGAAATAGAATGCTATAAGAATCATTCCAAGTACAATCAATTCCAAGTACCCAACTGAGGATTTTTGTAGAATAGTAAACTATTTTCTAGTTTAGTTTTTAACATCTTTTATTTTTCTTTCCTTCCTACAACCTTCCTTTCAAAACATATCATTTTGTTAGTTTTTTTTAACTTTGAGGAAACTAGATAAGAGACATGAGAGAACAAAAGATAAAGCTCAAAACAGTTTCACTTTTATGAAAATAACTTTCCTTAAAAGTTAGAAGGAAGGAAGGATTTGGAAATATGTAAAATATCTCTCAGGCTACCTATGGATTTTCATTTATTAATATAGATTGAATGTTAGCATGCAACAGGTGGTGGGGAAAGATATCCACACATACATAACACTTTCTCCATCCACTGTCAGATTTGATTAAATTCATAATTTAACTTGCCAGGATTATGCAACCATTACTTGCTACCCATGCAGCAATCATATGAAGAACAATAATCATACAGTCAGTATTCTCAGGATAATTGTTAGCAATGGTCTGGGATATGAAATTTCCAGAAGAGAAAAATATTGTAGCAAAGTCTCCTCTTTAGGTAAAGTGAGGGGCAGAGCACCTCTTACTGAAGCTATTTTCTTGGCTACACAATTTAATAATAGTCCTTTGTGCAGTTATGACTAGCTTGAAAACTAAACAAGAAGTCACTTCATTTCTTAATACATAAAAATGAATATGCTAGAAGATAGAGAGACAATAACATGTTGCAAAGATGTGTAAAAACCAGAACTCTCATACTTATTGGAAATGTTAAATGTTATAATCATATTGGAAAGAATGGAAAAGTTTTTTAAAAGTTATTATAATACCCAATCAGTCTTTCTAGATAATCTACTCTAAATATCTACATGTAGAAAGAACAATATATGGATATAAATTTTTTCATAATAGTGGCAATATTCATAAAATTGAAAGAAGTGAAAACAACACAAAAACTGTTCCTATTAGTATTCTATTATTAACTGGCAAATAAATAGATTTGAAAATAATGTGCCATACTCATACAATGGAATACAAGTCAAAAGTAAAAAAGAATTAACTGCTGAAGTGTCCTTCCCCAGGAATAAAACTTGGAAAACATTATGCTCATAAATGCAATGCAAAAGTCTATAGATTCTATGACTCCATTACTTTGCAATGTGAAAAAGTCAAATATGTAGATACAGAAGTAGATTAGGAGGTAGTTAGAATTGGAGGTGATAACAAGAATTATTGCAACTTGCCCCAGGGGATCTTTCCTGGGGTGATGAAAAGTTACCAAACTGCATTGTGATTATGGGCTCAAGTTTCTGTAAATTCACACGAGATCACTGAACTGTGGAATTAAAATGGGCAAACTTTATTATATGCAAATTATACCTCAGTAAAACTGTTTAAGCAAATAAAAGGGAAGAAAGACTGTAAATACATCCCTTTGATTACCTTGATTCATGCTTGTACAACTGTGTGCTTTGTATCAACTTGGTGTGACTGGTTCCCAGATTCACTATTGATTTCTAACCTCCCTAAGACTCATCTCCTTAGAATCATGGTTGAATTGAATCCCCATCACTCTAATTTATTGAATAGTGAAGAAAAATCTTACCTAGAAGTAGTTTAGCTTTTAAAAATAAAGGAAAATAAAAGAAAACAGAAAGTCTATCTTTACACTCCAGTATGAGGAGATGTCCTCTAAATCCTTACAACTACCTGCCTGATGGGAGAATCTTTGTTTACCTGGAGACATGGACCACTGATGATCTAATGTGATTTATGATAGGGCTTTAGATGATCTGCTATTTATTTCACTTCCGGAAGGAACTTGAAGCTAACATCTGCTTTCTAGAAGAGTTTAAAAACTAAAAGCTAACAATACCAGTATTATGTTAAAATAACAGTGGACACTAAAACCTTGTTTGAATTTCTCTGATTGGTAACTCTCACACATATTGTCACACATCAATACTGGAAAAGTACTGTGTCCATGACTCATGGAGAAAGGACAACAGAAGCACTGTAGTTGTCTCCTTTCCTGGAATCTGTCCTATGCACTTCTTCCCTTGGGTGGTTTAATTTGCATCCTTTCTCTGTAATAAACCATAACCATGAGCATAACAGCTTTCAATGACTTCTGTAAGTTCTTCCAGAGAATTATGGAATAAGAGAGTGGCTTTGGGAATCACCTGATCTTTTGCACTGGTTTCAGAAATGAAGATATTCTTGTGTGGGGACTGTAGTCTCTATGTATAATCTTAACCAAACAAAAATACTCAAAGTTACTCTTTCTACATTTTAAGGCATTGTGGGATCTATTTTTCAGCCACTTGCAATGATCAAATCTTAAGGCTAGAGCCTTATTGTAGTGTCTTTCTGACAGATGATAATTGAAATTGAGATCCATGAAAAATATTTTCAAATAAAATTTTAAACTTTTTGTGGAAATACATTATGTGATATACTCTTTTTATATATACTGATATAAACATATATCAGTGATCATCACAAGGCCAATAGCTATATGTAGTACAATAAATATATTTGTACTAAAGATAATCATGGAGATTTTCATTTGAACTGATTTCAATTATGAAGCGCTATCCTAGACTGTTGAGGTTTTGAAGGAATCATCAACAAATACCTTATTCTTTTACTTTCTTAATATTTCCTCCCAAATTATATTTATTGAGATAAACTTAGATGGCATCATTGTACTTGTTTTAGGGGTTATATATTTAAATCTCTACAATTATGTTTTAGCATCATGTCTACAACACCATCAAAGTTTGAACACTTCTCCACCATATTCCACTGGAACCTGTCCCTCTCTGTCTTCCATCCCACCATCCCCATTTTCTGGTTTTCTCACCCTTTCAGTCAGTTATTAAGACTCGGTTACTGGTTTACTTTTTTTCTGTTCCTTCATTTTGTTTCCCTATATCCCACATATAAGCGAAATCATGCCAGTATTTATCTTCCTCCTGCTGACTTATTTGCTTAACATTATCCTTTCCAAATACATCCATGCTGCTGCAAATGGCAGAGTTCATCTTTTTAAAAAATAACTTAGTAATATTCCATTGTATGTATCTAAACTTACCACACTTTTCTGATCTATCCCTCTGTCCTTGGACACTTAGGTTGTTTCCATAACTTGTCTGTATATATTATGCTGCAATGAGCATAGGATTGCACATATCCCTTCAATTTAGTAGTTTTGTATTTTCTGGGGAGAGGCCTAGAAGTAGAATTGCTAGATCATATGGTAGATCCTTTATTCATATTTTAAGAATCCTCCATAATGTTCTCCATTGGGACTGGACTAATCTACATTCCCACAAGCAGTATATAAGAATTCTTTCCATCCCACATCCATTTTAATATTTACTATTTCTGTTTTTCTGGTATGGGTCATTGTTACAGAAATTAGGTGGTATCTTTTTGAACTTTTGATTGTATTTACGTAATGATAGGTGATGATGAACATTTTTCTTATGTGTCTTTAGTCATCTATATCTTCTTTGGAGAAGTGTCTATTTTATGCTTCTGACCATTTTTTTTTGACTGATATAATTGCTTTCTGTTTCTTGAATTGCATGAGCTCTCTCTATATTTTTGATATTAGCTTTTTGTCAGCTGCATGATTTGAAAATATTTTCTCCTGTCAGTAGTTGATTTGACAAAGGTGGCCATTTGACACAAAGATAAAATCTGTGCCCTAAACTAACATGAAAAGATAAGATGAATCAATCTGATCATATCATTGAGGGTGTGAATTATGAAACAATTGCTGGTGTGGAACTGAAAATGAAACAAGGCCATAAAGTAGAACATCACCTGTGTCAAGATAAAAAAAAATAAATATCACTTGAAGGCATTTAGTAGCAGGTCAGAACTAAGAAGTTACACAGAGATCATTGAACTAGCTACTCTAGTGTGCACATGAATGTGAAAATATCAACCTTCATGTCTGAGATCTCCAGACTCCTCAATTTTTCACAAAATAGGCTCTGGTTTTCACAGTGCCTGGGTATTGGATTAAATAGTCCATAAGAACTAATTTATACTGATCTTTACAATATCCTTAATATACCATCACTGAGAGCTTTAATAGAAGTTGTAACTTAATATTTACACTCAAACTTTTACATTCAAACTCAAACTTTTACATTCAAATTACAGGGATGAATTCTTCATAACTTGTGTCAGATATGGCTTACTGCTTCAGTTCTTTTCAGAAAAAAAAAAAACAGCAATTTAAAATGAAATATTTTCCAAAAATATGCATCCAACATATTCCTCAGTTTTGTTTTGATATTTTTGCCTCATTAACATTTTAGCATACCTATCAGAGATAGCACTTCAGTTATTTAGATGCATGACACTTTAATTTTGAGTTTAGTTAAATGTTATCTCTGAGTTACTAC
Source organism: Uropsilus gracilis (assembly GCA_004024945.1). NCBI lineage: Eukaryota > Metazoa > Chordata > Mammalia > Eulipotyphla > Talpidae > Uropsilus > Uropsilus gracilis. Next base: position 27,783 of record PVHY01010144.1, read on the forward strand.
TACATAATCTAAACCTGAAAAACTGATGAATGTAAGTTACCTGAATTTCCAGAAAAAGTCACTGGAAAATTGCTGTGATAAGAAGATGGATGATCTCATGAACTGATCATATTTACATATTTATATACTCTCGTCCTCATCATTTAGGCTAAGAAATATCCGCTCATCTTTCGTTGCTTATTTTTGAATATGTGTTGCTAAAATATCTTAGTCCATTTTAATACCCTTGCAAAAATCATTGGTTTTTCCTGGTTTAGATTTTCAAAGTTGCTTTTATAGCCTGTCTAGATGTGAGACTTATTTTTAATGCAAAGCAGAATTCTAATGTCATTTAAAATGTTTGTTTATTTTTTTTCTTTCTGGTTTTGAGAATCTGCAGCTACTCTTCTCCTTTTTATATAGCATATTTCTATATTATGAATTTCCTTCACTCTTCCTCTACCAGAAAATGCCTTACTTCCATTTTCATGATTTTCTCTCCCTCTTTTTTTTGCATATTGGCAGTTGGTGTTGGTGGAGAACATTATTCTCATTTTACAGAGAGGAAGCTGTGTGTAATTCATTTTCTAAGAGCACATGGCTGCTTTTTCAGATACCCACGAGCTTTTCCCAAGTTAGTTCTGGGACTGGCACACATTGCTTGAAACTGTAGATCTGAGAATATCAGAACACAATGTTCACACTTAGCACCTGTCCTGCTGATACCGGAGAAGGTTGACTGAGAGACCCAGTAAGATTTAGGAGTATCATAGACATCAACTGTCTACTGTGCCTCTTGAGAATCATTGAGACTCTGAGAATTATTTAGTTTCTCAAATTTCAAAGTTAGAGGTTTTTTCTTCTGTTTTTATTTTCTGTTAAGATTAAAATCATTTATTGCATATTTACTAAATACACAAGGGTGCATAAAAATGAATGTCCTTTTTAAGCATACTATTTTATTTTCTAATTTTATTTATTGATTTTAATTGAATAACATTTGGATAACCTATCAAATGCCACCACAGTAACACTCTTGCCAGCAGATCACCCACAATCTTCTACCATAGTCCATTGTGCTTCTTTCCCTCTGTTCTTACCCTTCTCACCTTCCCTCTCTGGATGCTTTTACTTTTGCGGCTAATTGCATGGCATAAAACTAAAATACTAAAGTAACAATGTGATATTTCTTAACCCATCAGGTGGGCAAAAGTTAATGGAATCATATTGCTACTTGCTGGTGGGACACAGATGTGGATCATGGTGCAAATATGAAGTGTTGGTACCTGCTTGAAAGGCAGTGCAGCATACACTAATGAGTTAAGAAAAGGAAAATGTCAAAAGGAAAATTGCTTCTTCTTAAAAATATAAGTGAGGACTTAAGTTTTTACAGATGAAAGATACTCATTGTTCAAAAGAAAGTTTAGAAATCTTGTAGAAAATACAAATGTGATGTTTGGGTGTGGAGGAAAAGAGGGAAGGGTAGAAACAGGCAGGGAAGACCACAATAGCCTATAGTGTTGGATGATGGCTGCACCAGTGTTGAGAATTAGAAGGCTACTTCTGAGAGGTGATATCACATTCTGTCCAGTGATGTAAAAAAGAAGTACTTCAATTAAAATTAAATTTACACTAAAAAAAAGTCCAAATTTTAAAGCAAGTTCATCACTAAAAGCCAGTGAGCTTTAGATGTATTATTGATCTAGTGCAAAAAATGAGCATTAATCATTTGAACGAACACTATTTATTCTTTATTTTTATTGGCTTACAGCACTGGCTATGTTCAGAGGGCCAGGATCATGCTGCTTCCAAGCATGTTATCCCACTAACCCCCCAGCCCCGCATCCTCCAACATCAACCACTGGCCTTTTCACACTGCTCTCAGCTCTCCCTCTGCACCTCTGCTAGCCTCCAGGCTGCATTCAGATCTCTAGTTTGTTAGCAGTTTGGCTTTATCTGATCCTTTATTTTGTCTCTTTATTCCACATTTAAATGACACCATTTAGTATCTGTCTTTTTTTCCTTCTGAATCCTTGTATTTATCATCATCTTTTCCAGTTCTATCCATGGCTTTATAAATGGCAAGAGTTCCTTTTAAAAAAATAGTATTTATGCTTTTAAGTAAATTTGGATCTGCTGTTGTAGCTCTGTATGAGGAAAAAATGAAAGCATTTGGTTTTGGTTTCTATGGAAACATGTACTTTGATGACTGATGGATTTCAAGTGTATCATTTCTAGTCCTCTATATAAGACAGAGAAAAATTATCAGACATATTTCCTTAAATATTAACTTTTTTTCCTGAATCATAGAAATCAAAAATACAGGAAAAATCTCCAAATTAATTTTTAGCTTTAATCAATAAATAGTTATTGGATGCTTGCTAGGAGTCAAGCACTGAGCATCATCTCAGTGGCGATAGCAGGGAAAAACAAATATAGAATTTAATGGAAAGTTTTAGGCATAACTTTACTAAGAAACATCAGTGCAAATTAGAAGCTTGAGTTTATTTTAATTTCATTATTTTTCTTATCTTTATTCATGGAGTGTCTCAAATGGCTTCATGAGATAGCTTTTTGAAAAGTATGTGTTTTTTCCTTGCAAAATGGTTTTTAAAAAGTCTTTAACCTTTACTTAAGCAAGTGGGGAATTGGTTTGTTTTATTCTTTGTTCCTCCTTGTTTATTTCAAGGCAAAGGTTGAGAACAGCAGTGAAGTTGGCACAGTTTTTGCAGTGCTATTTGCAAGGCTTGACCAGGGCTTTTATGAAAGGATTAAACTTTCAAAACCACATTCTCATAGTTCACTTACCTAATTTCTACTAACCATAAACTACCCTGATATATAAGTGGACATAGCTTAGAATAAGCACAAGAACTGGTATGAATAGCTTTAACTAACTGAAATTACCATCTACTGATAACATATAAAATATATTTTTACCCAAAGAAAGACAGATGCAAAGATTCTCAACAAAATCCTAACCAATAGAATCCAACAATGCATTGAAAAGATAATATATCATAACCAATTGGGATTTTTTCCTAGGGGAACAAGGATGGTTCAACACCTGTAACTCAATTAATATAATCCAACACATCAACAAAAATAAAAAAAAATCAACACCACATGGTCATATCAATAGATGCTGAGAAAGCATTTGACAAAGTGCAACATCCATTGCTGATGAAGGTCCTCGAAATTCAGGGAATAGAAATAATGTATCTAAATATAATAAAAACAATACATGACAAACCAAAATCATCCTAAATAGTGAAAATTAAAAGCCTTCCCTTTGAGATAGGGAACAAAGCAAAGCTGTCTGCTCTCACCACTGCTTTTCAATATAATACTGGAAGTTCTAGTTTGAGCAACAAGGCAAGAGGAGGACATACAAGGAATCCATATAAGGAAAGAAGTAAAATTATCACTGCTTGCAAACAGCATGATAATTTATACAAGAAACATTGAAAACTCTATAGGAAACTAATGAATGTAAAAAAAATCTGGTTCAGTAAGCTAGCCAGTTACAAAATCAACACAAAGAGAACCATAAAACATTGTTGAAAGAAATAGAAGAGGCAAAGAAATGGAAAGACATCACCTGGTCAGGGATTGGCATAACCAACATTATCAAAATGGTCATCTTACCAAAAATAACCTACAAATTCAGTGCAATTCTAATAAAACCATCAATGACATTCTTTAAAGAAATAGAACAAATATTATTGAAATTTCATATGGAACAACAGAAAACCTTGATTACCCAAAACTCTCCTGACCAAAAGAAGAAAGAATGGAGGAATTGCACTCCCTAAATTTAAAATATACTATAAATATAAATTGGCATTTATATATAATTTGCATTTATATTTATATTTTATAAATTTTATGAAACTATATGTATTTTATAAATAATATAAATATTTATTTACAAAATACAAATATAAATGCTACAAATGCAAATTATATTATGTAATACTCAAGACAGTGTAGTATACTGGAATATGAGCAGACACACAGACCAATGAAACAAAATTGAAAGTCCAGAAATAAAGCCACATGTATATGATCAACTAATCTATGACAAAGGGCCAAAAATCAAACAATGGGACAAGGATAGTCTCTTCAATAAATGGTGCTGGGAAAACTGGACTGTTAGATGCAAAAGAATGAATCTAGGCTACTCCCTCACACCATTACAAAAAACAACTCAAAATGAATGAAAGACTTGGATGTAAAACCTGAAACCATAAAATACATAAAGAAAATATGGGAAAACCTCCAAGACTTATACTTCAGAAACCTCTTTCAAGACACTTCTACAGATGCTAAAGAAACAATGAAGGAAAATATAAACAGCTGGGACTACATCAAATTAAAAAGCTCTGTACAGAAAAAGAGACAATAACCAAACAAAAAGAAACCCAAACAAGTGGGAAAAAAATCTTTGCTTTCCATACAGTGATAACATTTTGATACAAAGATTCACAAAGAACTCACACAACTCAACAAAAACAAAGCAAAGAGTCCAGTCAAAAAATGGGGAGAATAACTAAAAAGACACTTCTCCAATGAAGACAGATGATGGCTAATAAGCATATGAAAAATGGTCAACATCACTAATAATCAGGGAAATGCAAATCAAAACCACAACGAGACACCATCCTACACCAGTAGGAATGACCCATATTAAAAAAATGGGCAACAAGTGCTGTCATGGACATGGAGAGAAAGGAACACTTTTATACTGCTGGTGGGGATGCAAACTGGTCCAGCCACTATGGAAAGCTGTGTGGAGACCCTCAAAAAATGAAAATGGTACTACCATTCGATTTAGCAATTCCACTATTGGGAATCTACCCAAAGGTTACAAAAACACTAATTCTAAAAGACACTTGTACTGTTCATTGCAGCACTATTCACAGTATCCAGGATATGGAAACAACCCAAATGACCCCAAACATTGATTGGATCAGAAAGTTGTGGAATATGTATAGAATGGAATATTATTCATCAATCAAAAAAGAAAAAAATGTTGATGCATTTATGATAACATGAATGGACCTAGAAGGAATCATATTAGTGGAAACAAACCAGAAATATAAAGAGAAATGCTGGATAACCTCACCTATATGCAGGATGTATATAGGTATGTATATAGGGAAAACAAACAAATAAAAGGTCAAGTAAAATTTAAAACTGCCAGCAGAACTGAGGCATAGAGCAAGAGGGGGTGGTGGTAAAGTTGGGGGAATAAATAAAAAAATAAAATTAATTTAAAAAAGAACTTCAATTTATATACCTTTGGACAGTCACCTATGCTGGAAAGACAAAAGAAAAGGAGGAGTTTGCAGAATAAGCAAGAGAGGGAGGGTAAAAAGGAAAGAAAGGAAAAAGAAAGTAAATGCTCTTCTCTTTGATATTATTTAACTAAATTCTGGGATAAAAGGGGTAATATCCCACAGTCATTAAAAACAACATGGACTCTTTTGTCATGAAAAAACTCCCCAAACCAACAACCTGTGTTTATCATAAATTTTAATGCAGACACTATTTTTTTCAGTTTGTTGATACAATAGAAAATGTTTCATTCATCTACCCCCCCCAAAAAAATAACGATGTTGCCTGATAGTATATTTTAGCTGATAATTTTCAATTTGAGTTAAAATATAGATCTATATTCATATGCATCTTTACTTAATTCTGGTGCATTATTCAGTACTCAGTTCAATTGACACTTTTTTGGGAAATATACCTTACCTTTATGACAAGCTTAAATGTTCTTTTATCTGCACAATGCAACTATCATTTATAGCAGATTTACATTTATTTGAAAGTTTTATGTGTCTGTTTTTTGCATCATATAGAATGAATAAGCAGATGTTTAGCTGAAAGCATTAATCTTTTCCCTTTTATTTCATAAAAGTCATGATGATACTAGTGTTCTTTCTGCTTCATTCTGCTTACTTATCCATTCTGCGGATGAAAAGCTTATAAACTTTAACAGATCAAGACAATGTCAGTAAGAGCCTTAGGTGAAATCAGAAAGAGTTCTTAACAAAAAGAGGACCAATTGCAATGAATTGCTTACTATATTATTTTCCTTGGTAGTCTCTGAATGCTTTGAGAATTGTGATGAAATACCTCCTTCCACTACTTCTGTGCTCCCAGCACTTTTCTTAGTGCCTGATTCTTAGGTTGCCAACAGGTAGAGCATTTTCACTCATGTATCTTGAATAGAGATTTTTTTGGATAATATAGTTATGAACACCCAGATACAGAACAAGATTCAGATCCACTTTGAATCTTTTTTATGTTTTTCTGTATTCCTCTGCGTCATTATTTCATTAGAGTATTAGCATCAGCATTATCCTCTTCCTGGCTTCACTCATGTAAGTAAAATGTCTGTTTTATACCTGCATATCATGTGATTCTAGAAGAATATAAGACTTTTAAACAAAATCCAAAATTTCAAATTTTATTGACAAAAAAAAAAAAAAAACCAACCCCAAAACACCAAACCAGACTGTCAACTTGATACTAACTAGTTTTCCCATGGATTTTTAGTGTTCTCTAGATATTATCGTATCATCTGCAAAAAAAAAGATAATTATACTTCTTTCTTTTTTTAATGCCTTTGATATCTTTCTCTTGCCTAATTGCTCTAGCTAGAAAATCTATACTCCTTATCAATTGCTGTGTGTCAGTATGATAATTATTCATGGGTTGGTTTAGATCTCTGTTATGTGTGTCTTATATTTATGCAATAACAATGAATAATTTTAGAGCTATGTTTTAGAACTCATTATATGGTTAACATCACTCCAACAAAATCATCAACAGTCAATAACAGATGTGTGAAATGATAGTGGAAAAGGCAACTTGAAAATATTCACTGTGCATTTGGAAATATGAATAATAAGACACTAAGTATATTCAAAATATATTTTCTTATATAGATCTCAACAAAATGCAGTCATTCTCAAAGCAGATGAAGTTTGGAGGTTGCAACTTGTTTAGAACATTTTTATGATTCTCAAAGGTATTTATGGATTGAATGAAAAACGATTTTTCGGGGTATGTCTCCTGTGTAGAGATGGAAGGCCATTATAATTATAGATACTTCAAAAATTATTGCTCTATTGACTATTGACTATGTGGCAGTAAATACTAATTTAAATGATTGTAGGTTATAAAGAAACTGAAAGCTTGAGCTAAGTAAGAATTCTTGCACAAATGCAGCAGCCTGTTAAAATATTTACATACATTTTACTTGTTTATAACAAATTGCTTCAAAAGTAGGGACTTCTGAAAAACAGTAACATCTTCCATATATACATTACCTGACATGGTGTATGCCTAGAGTTAGAGGATCACATACAAGATGCATCTTTTGTTAACTCAAGAAGATAGTATGAGAACTGTAACTTGTTTTCTCCCCACAAAAAAATAAAGGAAGGAAGGAAGGAAGGAAGGAAGGAAGGAAGGAAGAAAGGAAGGAAGGAAGGAAGGAAGGAAGGAAGAAGACAGTATGGGAAATACAACATCTAGGGGTAAGTCTGCAAGAATTGCTTTGGGGGCTCTGTGGTTGGGAACAGGATCTGTAATTCTTGCAATGAAAAACTTAGACATGGTAGAAAAGAGTTAAAAGGGATTGGGGAAACTATAATCTTTGAAGACAAAATACTAAGGCTTGCATAATAGAGTTATACTTGGTTCAGGCATAGAAGAAGATTGGACTTAGAAAAGATAGTCTTTTCAGGAGGTCTGTGAAAACCCTTCAGTTGGAAATAGAGTGATATCACATGGCTAGACAGAGTTGTCAAATGACAAGGCTCCCATATTTGCTGTACTGTGATAGGTAAGCCCTCACAAAGAGCCATATTCTATGCATAGTGCCAACTGCATGTACTATGTGCCCTCATATTCTCATCAGTGCTAATAAAATAGCTTTGGCTTCCTCAAGGATTTATGCAACTGTTATAGATTAGGAGATGGGGAGAACATGGACAAGCTGTTCCTAAAGCCATAACACCACAAGACTGAGCTTCTGTTCCTTCCCAGGTTAGTACAAAGAGAGGACGCAACCTGCAAAGCTATGACTCGGATGAGGGGGGGAGATAGTGTTAAAAAGAAAACAAGAATCCTTTAAACCTGTCTTCTTTAAACTCCAAATTGAATACTGCCTTAATAGAGACCCAGGGTGACACCGACTTGAAAAAGCAGTGTCAAAGGAAATTCTGAGAGAGGACTTTACCATGGCATTGACAAGGGTCAGAGGCTGCAGTGTTGGTGAGGAAGGAGCAGATTCTGTCCCAACAATATATTGACGAGCGCTCTCAGCTCTCTGTGTTCCTCTTCTCAACTGTAAATTGATGATCAGGATTTCTCTGTACAAGCATTAGCTTCAGGTTTGAGATCAGGTACCCACAAAGTGTACCTACCACAGAGTCAGAGCTTAAGCTTGCAACCATTTTTATAATAATACAAAAGCAGAGATTGAAGGACTCACCTGCTTGTGAATTTGAAAAACATTGTATTCAGTGCCTAGTGTCAAAAGCAGTCTGTCATGTTCTGCAGAGCTCAATAGGGTAAACCTCTCTCTTTTCCATTTTTTATGAGTGCCATCATTTACTCCTTCTCTTGATTATATATCATTATGTGATGATCAAACTTATTTCTAGAACATAGGATCCAACCATTGATTTTCGGTGTGAACTAGGAAAGTTACTTAACATTCAGGCATTTCTTTTCCTCATTTATAGAATTATGGTTCAAACTAAAAAACTCAGGGGTGACTAAAACTCCTTTCAACTGAAACATTTCTTACATCTAGCTTCTCCCCTTCCCACTTTCCCCCAATACAGAGTAAGAGAAATGCCATTGGTATCTGAGGCAAGCACAGTTTCCTTTCAGATAAATTCTCGTAAAAACAAGCTGATGGATTCATTACGTTTTCTCAGCATTCATTCTGTTTCTCTTTGGAGCTCAGTTACTTTCTGATGCTTTTAGGCAAGTAGAATGGAGATTATTTTCCTGGCTGATTGAGTGGTAATAAATGTGCCAAACGTTCCTGGGGTAAAGATCCATCTCTGTAGGAAATGGTAAATTCCGTGGTGTGCCTGAAAATCAATGATGTGCATAGATTCTTGGGGAATTCTTATTAAAAAGTCGGGGAAGCATGTGTCTTCAAGGTACAAGTTAATGTGGGACGGCTAATCCCAGGAGCCATCTTAAAATAATTTGTTCTGAATAGTCTTGTCTTTGAATGTTGGGGTTTATAAATTGGATCCTTTCTGCTGATGAAATAAAGCATCTAGATGACTGAGTTGAAATTCCCAGGGAAGTTAAACAAAGGAAAGCAAGTCTGATTCTTCAGGAAGTGAAGGCTTTATGATTGAAACTAGAACTTTAAGCAAAAGAGAAGGCAGCATACTTCCTTGTGGGTTTTTGATCTGGTCCATTCTGAAGTAAAGCATGACTTTTTGCCCTTGGAGGGGGTTGGGCCGAAGGTAGGTGTTTGGTGAAAGGCCATTACCCCTTGTTGTCCTGTGAAGCTAATGTCCCTCGATTTCTCTGAGTCTGCATTTTCTGATTTCTCTCACAGGCTTGATGTGTGTATGGAGGGAAATGAGACACAGTCTTTCACACAGGACCTTGAAAACAACTGGTGTCAGACTTCAAGCGATCTTTTCCTCCCAGCTCTTCTTAGTTTCCAGGTCTGCCTGGCTACAGAATCATTCTGCAGCTTAAACTCCCAGCCCAGGTCCTGTGTATTGTGTAATCTCTGAAGTTGCACCAACTGTGAGGTGATAGCAACACCCCACAAGTCACTTTACCTGTCACCTTGTCCAGTTTCCTAAAAAATGTTTTAGAACTCTTAGCAGTGAAGGTGACTGGATGAAGAAGCTTTGCTTTCATGCAAACATTCATATCCTAATTGTGACTAGTGACTGCTGCCTACAATAGACTCTGCACTTCCTTCCCCTTCTACCAAGACCTCTCCCTTCTCTCCTTCCCTTTCCCTTCCCCCACCCCTTCAGCTCCTATTGTATCTTACAAGAACTATTATCACTGTTGTTTCACTCTTTTTACTTTAGACTACATTGTATTATTGTTCTTGACTAATTCATGAGCTATAGAAAACTGAAAATTTTCTCTTCAGTCATTTTGATTGTTCAATAGATTTCTTAGAAATGAACTAAGAGTGAATTTTTAAATATTTTACCTCTTCTATTCATTTGGACACAGAGATGGAGTCACATTCATTTTAATAGCAATGCAAGTGTTTTCATTAATTTGTTATACGGAGATCACAGAAGGCGTCATAACATGTTTCATGTATGTTCCCTATTCAGAATACAGCTAACAAAGTCAGTAGTACCAAGAAAGCATTTGTTTTTCTATGTAATGTGCATATACGTTAATATAACAATTCTTTTGTTTTTCAAATGAAGGTGCTTTTCAAAATTCATTTAGTCTCAGTAGTCTGGAAATTATAAATCATGTGTCTCTTGCTGGAAATATTTTGTCTTTTTAATTAAAGACTATCAATAATTTTCTTTTTTATAGTTTGACTTTGAGTCCAATCTGCAGTGCCGAGATATGCAAGACTGAAGCACACTTCCTGTCAATCTTAAGGAAACACCTTGCCAGAAGTAAAAACCATACTGTACTCTGGCTATTAAATCAAAAACTAAATTTACTCAAAATTTATTTCACGTCATTAAAAATAATGACTTGCTTTACGTTTTGAGTATCACTTCTATCTACCTTCTCTCCAGAACAGACTGAGACATATATTCATTGTTTTAATTTTAGAAAGGTTTTTAAATTTACAGAAAAAACTGCAAAGAGAATAGAATACAGACATTTCCCACATAGTCATAGAGATGTTCCCTAATTATTAATACTTAAGATTATTATGGTAGCTTTGTGAGAACTAATGAAACACTACCAATGTCTATTTACTGAAATCTTTTAAAAATAGTTTTCTTAGCATTTTTACTAACACCTTTAGTTTTCAATTCCAAGAACCCACACAGAAGCCACATTACATTTAGTTGCCATGTTTCTTCAGAGATCCCTAGCTGTGACAATTTGCTCACACTTCCTCTTTTTTTTTAATCTAGGAAATATCTACTTAATTTATTAAAATTACATATTTTCATATATTTAAAATAACATATATACATATACATGTATATGTATATATATACTTCACATCTTTGTATTCCCCGGGGTTCACCCATGTCTCTCCTTCCTGACTACTCCCACCTAACCCCCAGTTGTGTACTTTAGTTTGGTTGCTAGTTTGTTTTGACTTTTTCAACTGGTCTTTTGTTTGTTTTTCCTATGTCCCATATATTAGTAAAACCGTTTGGTTTCTATCATTTTCTTTCCGACTTGTTTGTGCTAATATGATTTCTTCTAGGTACATCCAAGTTATCTCAAATTCATCCAATTTTTCATTTTTAATTGATGAGTAATATTCCATTGTGTATATGTACCACGTCTTTTTTCATCCATTCGTCTGTTTGGGACATTTGGGTTGTTTCCATGTCCTTGTAATTATAAATAGTGCTGCAATAAACATCCGAGCACAGGTGTCCCTTTGTATAAGTGTTGAAGTCTCCTTTGGGTAGATTCCCAGAAGAGCAATTGCTGGGTCAAATGGTCGTTCCATTTTCAGTGAGGATCTTCCATACTGCTTTCCATAGTGACTGGACAGCAGTTTACATTCCCACCAGCAGTGTAAGAGTGTTGATTTCTCTCCACATCCATGCCAGCGCTTGTTGTTGCCTGTTTTTTGATGTTACACTTCTCTTTTTTATGACTTTTATTCAAAGTTTTCAGATATTATGTGAAATGCCTCACAACTGGGAAGCACCTGCCATTTGTGTCATAATTCAATCATTTATATGGGTTTAGGGAAGGAAACATCCCTCTCATCATATCTTCTAAGAATATGCCACCAACTTGACCATGTCTATTGATGTTGGTCTTGTCTACCTGGCTGAGGTGGTGGTTCTCAGGTTTACTCATCATGCTCCTTCTATGTTGGCTTTTTTCTATTTGTACTGTACTGTTTGGAAATTCAAGTGCAAAATATACATTTAAGAGGGGATGATCCTTGAAAGAAGGGTATCTAATACCCACCTATTTGGAAATTTTCAGAATGGAAGATTTATACATCCTTCCTATTTATTTATTTGTATCAGTTAGAATTCATGGGTATTTATTTCATATCATGATCACAATTAAACATCATCTTTTGCTGTGGTGTTCATGTTAATTCAGTCTGGACCACTGGAACACATGACTACTGACTTTTAAATTGATCCTTCCTTTCTTTCTGACACTGTAAGAGGCATCAGGTTTATCTTGCATCTACCTTGCACTATCTTGGACTAAACCATTTCTACTAGGAATTCTGACTCCTTCTGTTATATAATTTTAATAGAATCTAAGATCCAAGCATTAGCTGTGTTCATTGCTACCTGAAATACCATTACTCTTAGGCCATTTCAGTTAGGAGAGCAGGAAATATGTGTTTAGTAGACCATTTTTATCTAATGCTATCTTTATATTGCATATATATCATTCTGTAGCTCTCTTAGTCTAAGCATGTACCTGTATAGATATGTCTAAATCTAATTCACACTACTTGGATCTTTCTTACCTTGTTTGTTTATAACCCTCCAATTCATAGTGAAAGACCTGAATTACACAGTTTGGCAACCAATTACTTAATTGGTCTACATCAATTTTCATATGCAGTGAACCCCTCCCACCGCCATCTTATCTACTTTCCAACCACTGGTATTTAAGTTGTCACTACAATTTTACCTTTTCAAGAATGTCCAATAAATAAAATGATACTATAGTATTTCTATGCTGATTTCTTTCATTTAGCAGTAAGCATTGAGATTTACCTTTCAAAGAGCAGAATTTTAAAACTTTAAGAAGTTCATCTTACCTTTTTTGGATTTGTATTTAAGATACTGTAGAGAATTAGTACTTTTTATTCCTTACATATTTGGCAGAATTTGGCAGAGAAAATCTCTGGGTTTGTTTTGTTTGCTTTTTCTGTGGAAAGTCTTAAATTATTCATCTCATTCTTATAAGATGTGCTTAAGTTTTTATTTCCTCTTTTTGTAAATTTTGACTCTTTGCCTCCCTTAAGGAAATGACATATTTAATCTAAGTTATCAAATTTGTGGGTATGAAGTTGCTATCTTATGTCTTATGGCCCTTGAGGAAGTTAACATTTTCCAATTTGACTGTGCTTAGCACCAAACTGTAAAGTTAAAAAATACTCCACCTAGAAATATGAGTTAGGAAATAACTACACATATAAAGATACATTTACAATAAATGACTGTTTTATAACTGTTTTTCAGGATGGTCTAAGTTATGTAAGATTTTCTTTTTTGAAATAACATGTTCTTTTCTACCCACTAGCTCCTCACTCCACAGTTGACTTGAATTGTATCATTTGTGTGCTTCTTCCTGAAATTCAAGTTCAACATTCAAGTGACATAAATGTAGTGAGACCCAACTGGTCTAGCATCCTGTTATAACAGCACCAGTGTGTTTCCACCTGAGAAGATGAATGTATAAGGTCTGTAACTTTGTCTTAAGCCACAGAGTCAGCATTACCACCAATACTTCCTCAAGACAGAAACTTTAACAACTGATTTTTTTTTAGAGTTGAAACACTTTCTTTCCAATGACCACATTTTAAGAAAGACAAACATAGTATGGTAAAGTGAGCACAGAAGCATAGTTCTAATGATTCCATTCCTGTCTCTGCTACTTAATCTTGAAAAACCCTACATATCCATCTCTTTTTATTCACATCTTCTGATAGAGACAAAGTGCTTATGGAAATTAAAATAAAATGTTTAGTTTCATGGCATTTTCTGTGAGGAAATAATGTAGAGAGAAGCATCAATATTTATCTACTTAGACATTTTGTCATTCTATTTTTTTTTTAGCTTACTCTGTAATGTCACTGAAGAACAACAGCGCTTACTCAACTACAAAAGAATTATTCAATAAGTACCAAGTTAGCATCTTTCTATTCTGTTGAGAAATGATACCAGGTCAACAATAAAACATGGGGGTTTTAAGGGTAGAGGCAAAAAGCTGCAATAATAGTAAAAAACAATAGTAATATCTATTTTGCATCATCAATCACCTGGTACATATATTATTTCTAATCTTTATGTAGGATTGCTACATACATATCATAATTCTTATCTCAATGATTTACGGTATTGAAGTTAAAGAGATTAAATAACTTGCACTTATCATATAAAAATCAAGATTAAAATCAGTTTTGGTCTGATCACTTAATTGCTATGTAACAGATTCATACAGCAAAGATGTAGATTTTCTAGAACACAGATAATTTTGTGTGACTATCTGGAAGACTAACTGAGGGAGACCTTAGCGAAGATTCTTCTTAACCAATCTGGAAATAGAAAGACTGAGAGATCCCTGAGATTTTAAGGGCATTTACTGCAACATTATTAAGAAGTGAATTCCTAGTGATACATCTAAGTAAGATTCTCTGAAGTGATTTCAAGTTGTTGCTGGGAAGAAGCTGCAAATTCCCTCCTGAGTTGTGCGTGAATGGGAATCAATCAAATCATCTGATGCATAGACTCACTGATGGGAGCAAAAGAGCTGTGCATCTTGTCAAGGAAAATATTCTGGTTACATATCTTGAGACTTTCTTATTAAAAGATAAAAACAGTTTCAAATATTATAAACATCTCACTTTTTGTTAGAGTACCTATAGAATAAAACAAATAGTCATTAGAGACTTGAATGATCTCAACCTTGCTGGGTTCCAGGACCAGAGATGGTGTATTTGGTCAAAGTCCAACACCTGCATGTTGACAATGGGAACTGTTGGGAACAGACTCACCAAAGTGACTCCATTTTACTTAAAACCTCTATGTTGGAGCCATTGTTCTCTCCCTGGAAAGGTGGAAAGTACCCGCCACAGCTGGCTGGTCCAACATCCTGCTTCTGCCTCCCCTTAGTCCTGGTTGTTCCTGAGAGATGATGGATGCCAGCATTGTCCTTCTGATAGATGATGGATGTCAGCATTACTGGAAGTTATGGCAATGTGTCTCACCATTATGGGACCAACGGATGTGTCCTACATCAGCTTGCTTGCTTCACAATGGTGGTTTTGCCCTATAAAAGGTTGTTGCAGAGACTGTTCAGGGTCTCTTTTGCCGAGCTGGCTTGGGGACCCTGGTGCACCAGTAATAAACCTGCAGCTTTGAACTTCAATCAGAGTCTTTGTGTTTTGTTGAGCAGCCCACAAGTCACAACAGTAACCAATAAAAGGATTTGGAAGTAAGATCAAATTGTGACCATGGCTTGGGGTTTGAGTTTGTGTTGAGCAGACTCCTAGCAGTTACTTTATTTTGAATGAGAATTCCAGGCACAATCTGAGCTTACTGTGCTGTTGGGCCAGTGATAGGACCTTGACTTTCCTCTAATCATTCCCCGAATGAGCACCTCTTCTCAACAACTTAAAACCCATTCTTTGGAAATCAGATTCTGTGATTGGAGGCATGGGCACAGATGTGGGAAACAAAACAAAACAGAACAACAACAACAACAAAAAACACCTCAGTGTGAGTCTACAAATTCTGCAATCAGGAAGATGCAGTTCACAACCTTGAGAAGATAAAGGAAGAAAGCAAATCATTTGAGAGCGATTTTGAATTCAAAACAAAGATAAAATAATGAATCAAAAACTGATGACTTGGAAAAGAAACTGACTGAATTTAAAAATAGAGTTCTGAAAATCAGACTATCCCTAAAGTGAAGAGAGCAAAAAAGTAATGAGAAATTCATACAGAATGCAACATCAATAATAACAAAATAAAAATTAGACAAAATTAGTTTGAACGTGAGGAAAATGACATGTGTGAAAGGAATTTACAGAGGGGAAGATTTGTGAATAATGATATTGAAACAAAATTAAAAAGAATTGACCAAACTTGAAGAAGATATACAACCCAGATTGAAAATGACACATTGTCAGTCCAGGTAAATACATTTTGAGATTTCAGTAAAGATTGTTGGTTTTGCACATTAGCATGGGGTGGGGTGGTGATGAACAGGTGGAATGCAAGAAATTCTGGGGCAGCGAGGTCACCCTACGATGCTGTGATGACAGATGCTACCTTAGTACTGAGATCAGCCCTGAAGAACCATGAGAAACATTTTCAGTAGAAAAAATAGAGCTCTCTGAGATAAAAAGACCACTTGCATAAAGGTGGAGGGAAATCCATTGGCTGGCCTCATGGCCTTGGAAGGAAAGTGCTAAGTGACCTGAAAGGTCAGGAGAATCTGAACATTTGTTTTGTATGGATGATAGACTCGAAAACTTATTTTATTGTTTCTTTGACCATTGACTTGCTTCACAAAATGAAGTGGTAGAGAGAAAGCGCTGCTAATAGCTATTCTATTACCTTCATGCTTGTAATTTTTAGATAAATCTTGGACTATTGTCTGGATTGTGTTCTGAAATACAGACCTAAACTTTGCAGAAATGAGAAAAAAAAGAGAAAGACTGGAAATAGATTATTTAACTTTATTTTCCAATTAACTTTAATTTTCTTCTCTTGTGGTATTATCTTCCAGATGGATGAATCTGTGGTAACTGAAAAATTTATAAAAAATAAAAGGTAATGTGAACATTAGACCCCTTCTCTGTAGGTCTGAAATGAATCTGAAAAAGTTTTAAGTAAAGTCACACACAATTTGGGGACGTCATGGTTGTCAGGAAGAAATGATAAATGATGTGGGTTATAACTATTTCCTGGAAATTCAACATAATCAAGTAACATTTGAGCAGAGAAAATGGAAGATAGTGATTTGCATTGTCATAAACTATTCCTCTTCTTTTAGACTATCTAATTAGCTGGAACTAATCATTTTATTTTTCAGTGTGCATCCTCAATGTCCACCTACTACAAACATTTTTAGTATTACCCCAAATTCAAAATGGTCTCTTAATATCTGTTTAATCACAATGGTGCCAAGAAAAAGATTGTCAGTTGGTATATATATATATATATATATATTTCAGTTGGTGTGTATATATATCTATATCTATATCTATCTATCTATATATATTTCTTCATATTCAAATCTACCTTGCAAAGATAGCTTTATTGTTTTCTGATATTCTAGCTTAGGAGGGTGAGAAAATCATAAGAAGGCTGTTCTTTTAAAAAAAAATAGTCTTAGATGCAGAATTTGCTACAATGTTCTATAAAGCCAAGTCTCTTCCTCTGAAAATGGGGTCAGGATTTAAAACTAACACTAATGTTAAAGGTTCTTGATTCCATTTTCTGGAATGAGGTAACATTTAGCAGAATCAATTTTCGTAAACTAACCACATATACGATCTTCAGTGCTTGGTATATATATTTTTATTAAAACTCCAAGAGCACGTCTATCAAGAAACAGACTGAAGGCTGAGGTTTTTAAAACTCCAACATTTTTTAGTGTTTGAATGCATCAGGTATTCAAGGGCCAGCCATTATCCTGAAAATCATTTAATTAACTACAGAAAAAATTCAGCTGTCCAGGCAATTCAAAAGGGTTGTCAGTTCTGGAAATTCCATTTTAGAGTGCGCCCTAAGGAATAGTGTTTATTTAAGGTGCAGGAGGTTGGGGCAGTAAGAGTTCATGCCTGGACTGATAATTGCTGCTTCTGGAATGCAATTGTTCAAGAAGGACTAAGGACAGGCAGGATGAGGAACAGATGTCTGGCAGAAACACCTGCTTCCCGGATACTTTCAGACAGTGAACGCTTGAACCTGACCATGTCAGACTCAGGCTTCCTGGTCTCTGGCAACCGTGGGCCTCTGGCATCTCCCTCGATTTCTATGCCTGTCATCAGTTTATGCAGAAAGCAAGTGCATCTCCTGCTCAGGAAGGTGCTCAAGTCAGGTACCCCAAAATTCTCAGAGTTGGTCTCAAGATGCCCAGTTGTGGGCTCCCCATTCCTGAGCTGAGGGTGAGGAAGGCCCTAGAAGATTAAAAGGAGGACCCTGCTTTTCATCCTCTGTCCTCCTAATCCACAAAGGAGTGATTTTCAGACTGTGTGTGAGTCTTGTTCTTCCCCTAGTCAAGACAGAAGCACTGCCATGCTTTAAGCCCCCCTTTCCAATGTGGGTCCTTTCTCCCCACAGTGTTCCTCAGTACCCATAACCCTTCAGCCAGTTCTTTAGTTCAGGATAAAAATCCCTCTCACCCCAAACTATAGAGGATCATGCATAATCAGGGCAGCCTTCCCCATGGTCTTGTTATTGATATTTTCTTCACTCACCCATGGATGCTGTGTTCATTACCCCATCCGAATAAGGACAGGAGGGTTATCCCCTCCCCTCCCACCCCCTCCTCCCTCTTCCTTTCCCCTCTCCCTCAACCTCCTCATCCCCCTCTCCTCCCTTTCTATCCCCCTCCCCTCCCCTGTTGCTGCATGCTGGTAAGATGCTTTGATGTCAGTAACATTTGTATTTCCCCAAGTGGTGAACTGTTAACACTTGAAAGTCAAATTGGTATCTGAACCCCTGGCCTCACTACAAGGTCAATGCCCCGAGCTTTGTAATAAGAGCTACAATTTGTTTTGCAGTTTGTGGGTAACAGAGATTTCTTGTGCATGTGATCACAAGGGAGGCGCACTACAGTACCTCAAATAGACCCGGTTGCTCCATTTTTCACAATGGCCCTAGTCTGGGAATTAGTATTTTAACTTCCTAATTCTGGTGTCACATTTCCACAAATCTAGTAGTTTAAAATGACACAATCATGTTATTTCACATTTTTTGGAGATGGGAGTTCTAAAATCAAGGTGTTGGCAGGGCCGAGTGGTGTCTCACTGTGGTAGGTTTGCATTTCCCTGATTAAGTGACAATGAGCATTCTTTCAGGTGCCTATTGGCCATCTACCTCTCTTCTTAGGAAAAGGTACCTCTCCCCCCCCTTTTTTTTTGTTTGGCATAGTTGTTTTTGTTTTATTTGTTCTTTGGGTTTATGAATTCTTTGTAAGTCTTGATCATCAGTACATTGATTATCAGTCAGATGTATGATACACAAATATTTTCCCCCATTCACTAGGTATCTTTGTTTTAGTGATAGTTTCTCTCCCTATTTAGACATCTTTTAGCTTGATGTAGTCCCAACTGTTAACATTCTTTCTGATTTTCTTGCTGCTGAAAATAAATCAACAAAGATAATACTGAAACTTAACATTGTGAAGTATTTTGCCTTTGTTTTCTTCTATGTATTCTATGGCTTCAGGGCTTTTATTCATTTGAGTTACTTTATGGCTTCAGGGCTTTTATTCATTTGAGTTACTTTTTGTGAACGATATGACTGTTCATCTAGGTGTGGGTTTATTTCTGGTTTCTTAATTCTATTCCACTGTTCTCTGTGTCAGTTTTTGTTCAAGTACCCTACTGATTTGATTATTATAGACTGGTAGTACAGTTTGAAATCTGAAAGTATGCTATCACTATTCTTCCCTTTTTCTTGTCAGCATTGCTTTGGCTATTTAAGATATTCTGTGAGTCCTTATGAATTTCAGTATTTTCTTTCTATTTCATTGGAGAATACCATTGAAATTTTGATAGGGATTACACTGAATCTGAATATCATTTTACCTGAAATAGCCATTTTAACAATGCCAACTCTTCTGACTCAGGACCTGGGAATTTCTCTCCATTTCTTTGTTTTCTTCTGTTTCTTTTAACAATACCTTATAGTTCTCATCATATAGGTCCTTTACTTCCTGTGTTTCGATCTAGGTATTTTTTTCTGATGCAACTGCAAATGGAATTGTTTCTTTGACTTCTTCCTCTTCTAGTTCATTGTGTATAGGAAGATAACTGATTTTTGTATATTGATTTTGTAAATTGTCACTTTGCTAAACTGATTCATTGTTTTTTAATTATTTAGTGGAGTATTTAGGGTTTTCTATATATATTTATATATTGTTAAGTCATTTGAAAATAGTGAGTTTTATTTCTTCTTTCCTAATTTGGGTTGCTTTTATATCCTCTCTTGGCTAATTGCTTCAACTAGAACTTTCAGTACTATGTTGAATAATAATGATGAATGTAGATGTCTTTGTCTTATATCATACCTTAGTGGTAATTTCAATTTTTCATCATTGAGAATGATGTGGATTTGTTATATATGGCTTTTATTATATTGAGGTATATTCCTTCTACTCCCAGTTTTTTTGAAGACTTTAATCATAAATGAATGGTGACTTTTAAATTCTAAATGTTTATTGATATGATCAATTAAATTTTGCTTTCATTTTGTTATGTGAATAATGTTGATGAATATTCTTGAAGCTGCAACATCCTTTTGTCTCAGAATATAAATCTTACTTAGTTATGGTGTAAGCAACTTTTAAAGTCTTAACTAAAATTTATTTCTTTTCCATATTCTCACATATCATTGTCTGAATATTCTACACTTTTACTTATTTGTACCTTGTTTTGCTTTGGTTCTCTTTGCTGAATAGTAGCTTCTCCCTGCCCCTACATGCTTAGTTTCTTCTTTCAATAACTAATAAAGCTGGCTTTATCCAGAATCTGATTTCAAGAGTTCTCAAATTGAGCTGCTTACATTGTGCAAACTTAAAACAGGATGATCACTTCTGCATTTGGTCAGGAGGTGTCAAGATCAAAGTCTTTGTATTAGGCCTTTCCCAGTAGGCTCTATTCTTTATAGTTCCCACAATAATGCAGTCAAATGCTGTACAGGTTACAGGGACTCTACAACTTCAGAAGGCACCACTGATAAGCAGTCTTACTGCTCATATCAACCATCAGTGTATTACTTCTTCTTGGTCCTTGACATATGTGTGACTTCAACAATGCCCTCAAAATACTACTGCATGCTTATCCTACAAAAATTAGTTTACAATAAAAAATTTGGAGAATATTCACCTGTGATATGGTCGGAATTGATATTGTTTTGCTCATATGTCTTCAACTGAAATTTTATGAACATCTTTTTGCAAAATAAATCTGCTTCACTTATATTATCAATAGTTGTACAGAGACGTATTGCACGGATATAGTTTATTTACTTAGCAAATGTTTTACTATCTAGTCACACTTAAGGGATTTCCAAATTTCCCTTATAAGCCATAATATATACACATGTACACATACTTAATTTGAATTAGGATAAATCACCAAATTACCTTATGAGAACTTTTAAACACTGGTGCAAAGTTTAAAATATATTAAAACAAGTTTTAAACACCAACTATGCATGAGAGGCTTTTCCCTTATTTTTCCCTTATTTTCATCTTTTTGATTTCTATCTGCCATCTAATCTGTTTGTTTTTTTATTAAGATAATGTTGGTTTGCAACACTATATGTGATTTAGGAGTATAAGTTCCTACCTCTTCAGGTGTATGTTATCACATGACACACACCAGTAAGACAGTCATGGTTCTTTGCATATTGATGGCTCATCAAAACATTTCATTACATGCCTTTAATTACTAACAGCATTTTGTTTTTAAATATATATTTTCAACATTTATATTTTCCTTCACTGAATTATTTATGCATTTTGATAATTTTCTACTGGACTATTTTACCTTTCTTTAATAAAAGTACATCTTGAGCACAAAGTAAATTACATTATACCTTCCTATGTACTGGTTTTCTCTTGCCACATGCATGTCAATTTTAACTCTACAGAATTTAATTTCTTTCTGGGAATTTCTATTAATCTCTGCTTTATGTGGTCTAACTTAGATTTTTCTATTAACTAGCTGTTTACCACAGATGTGCAATGAACTAGAAGGATGCTCAGTACAGTATGCTGAGTTGAATTAGATGAGATACTGAGAAATTTATTGTCTGACATAATTTCCATGCAATTAATTTAAATTTTCTTTACTATTTTATATTTCATATTTTTATAAATGTATAGCATCCTAATACACTTTCATTTTCACACATGCTACATATATTTTAGCACAAAACATAAGATAAATATCAGAGTCAATTTTTCTTGTGTTTGTATCAATTTGACTTAGTAAATTAATTTTTTTCCTTTCCATTTAAATACCATTGTAATAATATAGTATTTGATTTATCATTTGATGATCTAATTTATAAATTAGTTTGTCATCTTATTGTGCCAAGATCAATTTCATTATAATGCCATACATAATGCCATTTGTATCTTGTGGAATAAATAACCCCTGTACTCCATTAGTCATATATTTTAGAATTACTCAAACTGATCACAGTACATTTTTATTATTCAAAGAAAGCCTTAGAATTATTATTATTTTTTAAATATAAACAATTTTATTTTGTTCTTTGGGTTACAACCTCTCTGTTATATATTTTCCCCCTCCCTCCTCTCTCTGGTGTTCCCTGCTTTCTCTCGCACCTCACTCTTTGTTATTTATTAGCTGTGTTGAGTCCATTAGTCTCTTTCCTATGTTAGTGTCTTTTCTCTGGGTGAGGGACTGCATTGTTGGGTCCAGGCAAACCTTGCTGTTAGATTTTCAGTCTTAAGTTTGCGTTGGGTGGTCAAGTTACATTCATCCGTGATCTGTCCATGTTTTCTTGCTGCAGGCCATCCTCTCCAATCCAATCCCATCTCCGTTGCTTTGCTGCTTTTCCTTATGGCTCTGGTGTCAGGCTTTGGGGATCTTGCCTCCTGCCAGTGTTGGTCAAGAAATTTCTCTGAGTTCAGGCTTTGAGACTAGGTCTTTCTATTTTTGCTCGTGGAACCGCAGGCTCTCGTTGCCCAGGGTACCACAGACTCAAGCAATTCCCAGCCTCAGCTTCCCAGGTAGCTGGGATTCCAGGCGTGCACCACCACACCCAGCTATTTTTTCGAACTAGGTCTTGCTACGGGCTCCAGGCAGGACTCGAACAGCAATCCCTAGGCCCGGCCGCTTCATAGGCTGAAGCTTACAGGTACAAGCCACCGTGCCCAGCCCATGAGTTCAGGCTTCTGTGAGTGGCCTTTGAAGGTTATCTTGTCTGCTTCCTTTTGCAGTTTTGGTGTGGGGCCCATTATCCCCTCTTTGGTCATCCTCTCCTCTCCCTTAGTGAGGGGAGGGTGTGTTGCTCTCCTTGAATATATCTCCAGATTATAGTCCAGGGTTTTGGCCCAGACAGTGTAGAAGTGCGCCTGGTGACATCGTGTCTCTATGGTTGTTTTTCTGGTCTTACTTGTACTGGTTCACTTGGTCGTCCATCTGAGGTGTCCAGCTCCGGTCTGTGGCTGGACTTTTGCTTGGTCCCTCACCCGATCTATGTTGGGGTTGCTGTTGGCACCTCTTCTGGTTGCTCTGAAGTTTAGCTGGAGTAAGAAGTAAGAGAGAGATGGAGGAGCCCCCCCACCTTCCCCCGCCGCTTGCCGTGCCGCTGGCGCGCGGGAAGATCCCGGCGCAGGGGCAGGACGACCCGTCCATGCGCCCCGGCTTCCGGGGGCTGGGGGCTTCACGGTGCCACCCAGGCAGGCTTGTAAGTGGCCGCAGCCACTTGCTGGCAGGTGGGATTCCCACACCCCCCCGTCCGCCCACGGGGGAACTCACCCAGGAGGCCCAGGACGCCCCTCGATCCCCGCTGGCAAGGGAGCTCCGAACGCCAGGATCCCACCTCAGAATTATTTTCATATTAAAAAAAAAAAACAAAACACACAGGACTTAACTGGATTTATGTTACTTTAGAGATCACAAAACTTACTTGTTTTTAACAATTATAGTACTGATTTCCATTCCGGATCCGATCCCTCCACCTCTCTATCCTTTTAGACACTTTTGTAAGTACACTTTCATTGATCATATGAGTTGGAAAAAAACATTTCAAATTGGGTCTAGGCAGTGGAAGATGCTGACAGGACTTTAACAGGCAAGGAAAGAGTAAAGTTCCTTACACGGAAAAAAAAAGGTTCTTGTACGTCAGTAGTTATACCCTTACCCTTAATTTTGCAACCTCCTCCTGCAAATTGTCCAGCTTAGATAATAACTTCTGCCTTCTGATCCTTTGTACCAACGGGAAGTGATATGCTCATCTTTGCTAAACCCAGGTGCTTTGTTTTCCTTTTTTTTTATTGAGCAATTTATATATATATATATTTCATATGTTTTCCTAATTTGTGCCACTTTCCTAATTTGGGCACCCTTACCAACCCCACCTAATAAATTATTTAAGAGTGGTTTTCATTTTCTTTGTGTTTTTTAGTAGTTTTATAGTTTTCATTTTAAGGTATTTATACATTTCTACTATAACATTTCTATTTAAATGTTTTCTAGAAGCCTTTTAACTTTAGTTCTTCTTCTGCAAATTGGTCAACTTTAGATTCAGGATTATTTTCATGTGTTTCTCAAAACAAGGTGAGGTTCAAATATCCATACAGTTCCTAGATGAATGGCTTCTTGCCAGCCAGATTTTAGAGACAACTACCTACACCATGTTTCAGTTCTGCTTCTCATCTCGTTCCACGCTACAGGTACATGCCATCTTTTGAAATAAAATTTTTGGTTTAAGTTTTTTCTCTTAGATATTTAAACATTCAAAATGAAAAGAAAATGTAAAGGGAAAGCATCTATCTTTCTATATAAGTATATAGCATATAACTAAACTATTCAGTTTAGTTCCCTCCACTTCTAAAACCATAGCTAAAGCAAACCCCCCTCAACTCCTTCAAAAATATACCTTAGCTAACATAACTCTATACTAATTGTCCATGTATCCTTTGAAGATTTCTTTATACAGAAACAAGTATGTACATTTACTTTCTTCCTTTCTATGGCAAAGGCAGCACACCCGGTGTGTATAACAATACGTTTTTCCATATAAATAAAGGACCTCCTTCTGGAATAGGAATGATGCAGTGATAAAAGGACATGTCTCTCTTCCTGTCCTATCAGAATCTCCAGATTTAACAACCTTGCTTTCTTACATTCCAAGGAAAAAGCAACATTTCTACTGCTAACTTCCCTGGGAAGATAGCATTGAAATTGCTGATGACCAGGTGGTGGCAAATCAAGCGGGTTACAAGGATGGGCAAGGTGCGCCCTCCCTACACCCCTGTAAGGTGACCAATCTCATCACTTGCTGTAAGCATCAGACTCACCAATCAACAGAGGATCTTTATAGGCTTTAGCAGTTACACAGACAACAAGGCAGGGTCAGGGCTGAGGGGGTGTGGCAGGGAGGCAGGCGTTTTCCCCCAGCAATCTTCACACTCACCAGCTCTCTCTCTCTCTCTCTCTCTCTCTCTCTCTCTCTCTCTCTCTGTCTCTCACTCTCTCACTCTCTCTCTGTCTCTCACTCTCTCTCTGTCTCTCTCTGTCTCTGTCTCTCTCTGTCTCTGTCTCTGTCTCTCTCTCTCTCTCTCTCTCTCTCTCTCTCT
>PVHY01010145.1:0-21188 GCA_004024945.1 Uropsilus gracilis
CATTCTCACATTTTAGCATATCCTCCTTAAAATTTGCAATCTTAAACAGGAGACAATGACACCCAGGAGGGTAGGCACCCCCTAACATGACCACTCTTTTTTAGGTTATTGCTTAGTATATCACTCTGTTATAGATTTAAAAATACATCCTACTAAAGAATTTATTACATCTTAATGTAATAATGTAATTTATTACATTAAGATGTAATAAATTAATTTGCTTATAGTAACTGATGATTACTATTTGTAGTTAACTTTTTGCCATAAATTAAAGGCTAGGGTTGGAGAGATTAAATAATTGCTGCACAGGGAATCTAGTGTTTTGATTTTCTTTGCAAATAATATAAATATGCCTTTTTTCCCCTTAGCAGTCTATCTTAAAACACTCTAGTAAAAGTTTTCCTTTTTTGTAGCATTTTATATATCTCTTAGAATTAGACTTATTTTATCTCACTTTTAATTCAATTAACTGGTAATTTCAGGTAAGACTACCTCTTAGATATATTTTTTACATAATAAACAAACTGTTTACAAGTATATTTACTATACACTCCTGGATCCCTCAGGATTCTGCATTTTGTACTATTTGAAAAGATATAATTTTGCAGTCAGACAATATCAAACATCTTGTTCAAAATTTAGGAAGAATTTCAACATGCAACAGTAAAGTATTAAGCCCAAATACGGGTCCTGTCTGACAAGTCACGTGCCCATGACACAGCCCTGACTAGTGGCAGATAATTTCACCTCCTTGACCCTTGTATTACATATAAATGCTCTAAATTCCAAACATCTAAAAATATATACGGAAAATGGGTTAAAATCAGGCTGTTTTTCACCTTCTACACAAAAGAGAACTCATAGCCTTGAGTGTTAACAAACAACAAATGGACTTTGCATTTTTATCAGTTGTGTGACTGTGAGCAGTGAACTTTGTCAGGGGGCTAGGAGGGGAACAGTTGCTGTTCTGCCTCTCTCAAAGTTAGTTTCTCTCTCTGCCTGCCTGCCTGCCTATGTGTGTGGTATCCCCTGTCTCAGAATAAAGGCATGTTGGATATTATAAAGGTTCCAAGAATCTTTTACAATTTGTCCAAATTAAGATGAACCTGCCTGGCCTGGCCTGGTTACATGACAGTATTATTAGTTGATGTGTATGATTTCTTTTCCACTTCTTTAACAAATATTATAAATACTTCTTATAGGTCAAGCTTAACACAAATGAATATTTCTTATTCCACTATGGAAACACAAATTCATCCTTCAAAAGTATTTTACCATTATTTTGCATTAATTTTGTACTCTGTGAAATTAACAATAGCATAACTTTGGGACTAGAGTCTACTAATCAGATACAAATAAGCACAAATGGATTCCTTGAAGTTAAACTAAACTGCTTCAAATTACTTTGTAATATAAAAACTCTGAAGCTTTACATTCATCTTCTGACACATTCGGTTCCTGTGTCAGCCTATTCCTACTTGCACAAGTCCTCAGTGTTTATGTAGAAATTCTCTTACCATGTCATCATATGCCTACCTAACATTATTTCTTCTTCTTTCCATGTATCAGAGTTTATGAAAGTAGAAATTTGAGGTCTCATCAACACAGCACTATTGTCTGTCTTTTTGGCAAGGTTTTTATCTTTTGGGAGAGCTAAAATACCTCTGCAGTAATTTTTCTGCATCTTGCTTTGAGGTTGAAAGCAAAGGGAATAAACAAACAAGATAGAAAATCCAAAATTAATTACTAGATAGCCTCTATTTTAAAAACACAAAGTATACCCTTCTCTTTTCCCTGCCTTTCTGACACTAATAGTTTTTCCTGTAAACTCCCCTGCTGTGTATACTTTTTATAGAAAAAAATTCAAATGCAAGACAAAACAAAAAACCAGAAACCAGAAATAAGAATGTAAAAGGAAAAACAAAGCATAAGACATGCCAGATTCAGTTACAAAATTACTCAATTTTTACCATGGAGATAAAATGCCTTCTCTATTTGTTCTGGTCTCTGGTCTTCAGGTTCCCAGGGAACATTTACATAACTATGAAATAGATTAAAACATCACTATTCCTATCCCTGAAAATGCAATATTAATTGAAATTATAGATTCTGTGCTCCTAGCAATTTGTCAGTGTCAGTAAAGCCATGAGATATTGTCAGTCCTTAACTCTTTTATTCTTATAATGATATAACCTGAATGTTATATAAGAAAACAATATTTAAAAGAAGTAATTTAAACAAATGACGAAGCTCCCTGAATAAACATGATACCATACAGAAGAAGAGCTTTTGCTGTGCGTCTTCATACTTTTACCTAAGCACTGCACCCATTCAAAGCTAACAGTGGAGCCTTTAGAACTAGAGGAAGATTAATCTGTCAGTTTCTATTAGAACTTCAGAATTAAAAACAAACAAAGATCTTTTTTTTTTTTTTTTGCAGCAACAACAACAACAAAAAAGCAAAGGAAAAAGAGATCACAATATATAGTCTGTTTCCAAATGCAAGGTTCTGTGTCTGGTGCAAATATGTGTGGCAGGAACCATATGGGTTTTTGTTTTTGTTTTTTTGTTTGTTTTTGGTTTTTTGAGACTAGGTCTCACTATTTTTGCCCATGGAACCACAGGCTCTTGTTGCCTGTGGTACCACAGACTCAAGAAATCCCCAGTCTCAGCTTCCCAGGTAGCTGGGATTATAGGCACGCACCACCATGCCCAGCTAATTTTTTGGAACTAGGTCTAGCTATGCTGCCCCAAGCAGGACTTGAACTGCAATCCCTGGTCCCCTCCAAGGCTTCCTAGGCTGTGATTTACAGGCATATGCCACCATGCCCAGCCTGGGACCACATGGTCGATAACAGTTCAGAGGAACACTGGCACAGCCTACACAAAATGGAAACTGCAAAGACTGGCCACAAAAAAAAAAAAAAGGGGGGGGGGACTTAGTGGATGCTTTATCTTCTGTAGGAGACTGATACATCCTGCCCCATTCCTGTGACATGAGAATGGCCAAGAGATTCTGGACAAAAGGAATTATAGTATTAGGTCACCTTCTAAGGTACTGATATGATTAGAAATGATGGGAAATCCCTTGAAAGAATGTGAATTTCATTTTTAGCACAGGCAATGTTTGCATTGGGTCATAAAATAATTTTGAATGGCCTAAAATGCAAAGATTAATGGCTAAAATACAGTGGTCTCTTCTGCTCCATGCATTAATTAGAAATGGCATCCAAGTAGTTTTGTTCCTAGATATCTAACTGGAAAATGCAAAAACACTAATTCAAAGGGATATATGAGCTCTTATGTCCATTACAACAATATTTATAATCACTAAATGATGGAAACAACTTATATATATGCCCAAAAACAGATGAATGGATTGAGAAGACAAAGTATATGCGCACAGTGGAATTCTACTGATCTATACAAACAGTGGCACTCTTGCCATTTGTTAACAGCTAAGAAGAAACTGGAAGGGCTCAAACTAAGCAAAATAAGCCAATAGGAGAGACAAATATCACATAATTTTATGCATGTTGTAATGTGAAGAAATAAAACAAAGATAGTGACAAAACCAGACCAACAAAAACTCTAGAAAATTACTGTGGAACTGAGATCTTCCCCCTCTGAATTCCACCAGAAAGGGAAGTTTCCAGGAATAGGGGATAAAGGATGGGGAGACCCTGTGCACTGTAGTAGAGATTATGGGTACTTTAATGGTGGGTGTGATTGGTAATATACATCTGAAAAGGTTTGAACCTATAACCTTAAATCCCATTTGTATGTTGTAAACCAACCTTACCTTAGTGAAAAATAATACAACTTGAAAGAAGAAATGAGATATAGTTATTGCCTACTGCCAAACAAATTAAGTTCCTATGTGCCTTTTTTAACATTTCTCTTAAACACTGAGCTGTTTACTGAAGAAAGTAATAAAACCTGTAACTTGGGCAGACAAAAAAGATTCATATATGGACTGCAGTCCTTTGCAATCATTTAGGGGGTCAATCAACCAAAGTTGTCCAATGAATGAAATTACCACTGGCTAGAGATTAGAAAAACTGAGAATGAACCTTCAACATAACATGGTTAAAATTATATAACCATTACTGAATGAAAAATCCTTTTTCCCCCAGGTAATATTTATTTAGTTCCTCCTTCCCTGACCACTCCCACTCATCTACCCCCAGTTGTGTACTGTAGTTTATTTGTTAAATTGTTATGACTTTTCCTCCTAAACTTTTGTTTGTTTTTCCTATGTTTCATATATTAATGAAACCATTGGTTTCTGTTTTTTTCTTTTTGACTTGTTTCTGCTAATATGATTTCTTCTAAGTACATTCATGTTATCATAAATTCATCAACTTTGACATTTTCAATTGATGAGTAATATTCATTGTGCATATATAACACATCTTTTTCATCCAATCATCTGTTTTGGGACATTTGGGTTGTTTCCATGTTCTTGTAATTATAAATAGTGCTGCGATAAACATCCAAGTGCAGGTGTCCTTTTGTATCCAGACTGAGGTCTCCTTTTGGTAGATTCCCAAAGAGCGGTGGCTGGGTCAAATGGTAGCTCCATTTTCATTAGTTTAAGGGTCCTCCATACTGTTTTCCATAGTGACTGGACCAGTTTACATTCCTACCAGCATTGTAAGAGTGTTTCTTTCTCTCCACATCCCAGCCAGCACTTGTTGCTGCCTGTTTTTTGGATGTGGCCCATACTTACTAGTGTAAGGTGGTATCTCATTGTGGTTTTAATTTGCATTTCCCTGATTGCTAGTGATATTGAGCATTTTTTCATGTGCCTTTGGCCATTTGTACTTCCTCTTTAGAGAAGTGTCTTTTTAGTTCTTCTCCCCATTTTTTGATTGGGTTTCTTGTTTTGTTTTTGCTTAGTTGTGCGAGTTCCTTGCAGATCTTCGTTATTAAACCCTTATCGCTCTTGTGGAGGGCAAAATATTTTTCCCATTTGTTTGGGCTTCTTGTTGTTTTGTCTGTTGTCTTTTGTTGTACAAAAGCTTTTTAGTTTGATGTAGTCCCATCTGTTTGTTCTCCTTCAGTTTTTCGCTATCTGTATATGTATATAGAAAGGGATTTCTGAATTGTAATTCATGGAGGGTTTTGCACAAGTTTTCCTCTATGTATTTTATGGTTTCAGGTCTGACATCAATATCTAAGTCTTTTATCCATTTTGAATTGGTTTTTGTACATGGTGTGAGGGAGTTGTCTTGGCTCACTGTTTTGCAAGTCTCAGTACAATTTTCCCAGCACCATCTATTGAAGAGGCTGTCTTTGTTCCAATGCAAGTTTTTCGCTCCTTTTTCAAAGATTAGCTGACTATATATGTTTGGTTTTATTTCAGGGCACTGAATTCTATTACATTGGTCTGATTTTCTGTTGCTGTACCAATACCATGCTATTTTAATTATTATGGCTTTGTAGTATAATTTGAAGTCTGGAATAGTTAAGCCTCCACTCTCTTTTTTGACCAGGAGGCTTCTTGATATTTGAGATCTTTAGTTATTCCATATGAATTTCTGTAATTTTTGTTCTAGCTCTTTAAAGAATGTCATTGGAATTTTCATAGGGATTGCACTTAATCTGTAGATTGCTTTTGGAAGAATGGTCATTTTGATGATGTTAGTTCTTCCAATCTATGAGCAGGAAATGTCTTTCCATTTCTTTATGTCTTCTATCTCTTTTAGTAGTGTTTTAAAAATTTTTTGTATAGTTTTTCCACGTGTTTTGTTAGGTTTATTCCCAGGTATTTAGTTTTTGGTGCAATGGTAAATGGGATGGTTTTTCTGATTTCTTCTTCTTCTGTTTGACTTTTTGCATATAGGAAAGCTACTGACTTCTGTGTGTTGATTTTGTAACTGGCTACCTTACTGAACTGGTTTATTGTTTTGAGGAGATTTTCCTGTAGATTTTTTGGGGTTCTCTTTATAAAGAATCATGTCATCTGCATATTATGATAGCTTCAGTTCCTCTTTTCCAATTTGTTTCCCTTTTATATCTTTGGAGAAAGGTTTTTAAAAGTCATCATAGAAGTTATCCAAGTAGAGGCTTGGACCAGGAGGACAGTGGTGGTGAGAAAGAAGAGGCAAGGTAGTTGTAAGAGAAAGTTCAAAATCCTCTTGGTAACTAATTAGCAGAGGAGATGAACAGGAAAGTCAATGATGATCAGATTTGAACCTAACTTATTAAAAGAACAGAGGTAAAAGAATTTAGAGTGAGAGGGAAATTCAGAGTTGGGTTCTAATACATGGAGGTTTTTTCAATTTTTGTTTCTTTTTATTATTGCATTTCTGTTTTCTAAATTGCAACAATTTATGGAAAGGACACTGGTTTACAGTACTGCATATTATTCAGAGATGTAGGTTCATGCCTCTTAAAATGTATTTTGCCACAAAACATTTATCCCCTAAATACCCACACCCCTCCCCCATAGTTTAGAACTAAAAATCTAGTCTGTTCAGATTGCATGGATTAGAATGCTATGTGGTCACAATGGGACAAGCATACAAAGAAAAGAGGTTTCACATACACTTCTGCACAAGGGCCAGAGTGATCCCTGGAGAGATCAGGGAGAAAACAAGCTTTCTCAAAGCAGCAAGGTTGCCTGAATGGAACTATATTAAAATTATCTATGCTAAGTAAGGTTAAAGCTGTTGAAACACCATCCTGGCCTTTAGTTTGGAATACAGAAGACACCATTTTGGTCACCTGGCGTTTGTCTGGAATACTTTTTTCCAGTCTTGAAAAGTGGAAAATACCAGATGTGGCTTTGGTAACTCTAGTTTCTCTTGTCTATTAAATAAATTTCATTTTTGCTGTTCCCTGAATCTGAGTTGTCTTGCAATTGTCCATGAGCATGGAAGAACCCAGACAGTAACCACTTTAGCTACTGACTCCTCTCCTGGATAAGTTTCAGTGCCCATTTATCACCCAGTAACATTCTGAACCAGAACCAAGGAATTAGCTTTGTTTTAAGGAGAAAAGGACTAAGATCCCTGGAACAGAAAAGCATCTACTATTTTTAGTTCTTCATCTTCTCTAAAAATAAGTACAACTTTCAACCTGGTCTTCTACATATATCAAAATAACTGGCCATAGAAATATTTCAACTAAATAAGAAACAAAATCAAAATAGCAACATGACCTCCTGACATCTGCTGAAGACTGAGATTTTCAAATCAACCGACAATGATTCACTAATGAAATGAGACCAAAGATGATATCAAATACAGTTGCTTCTATATATTTACAACTAACAAGTCTTGAGAAACTTCACAAGAAATGCAGGGAATTCTTTGAATGGGAGCTTTTCTGGGGAAAGAGGGGATGATACCAACTCTGCAAAACTGGTTATCTTCCTATTCTGTGGAGTCACCAACTGTCCAGAACAAAATGACCTCTGGCCCACAATGTAGCCTTTCTACTTTTTCCTATACACCTTTCCCTTCCAAAGAGAGAATGGGGTTAATGTATCATCTGCTTAACTTTTCTCCATACAAAGCTTGATTATTCATCCAACAGGAGAAAAAAGCTATACAGAATGATAGCACCAGCACCCTTTCTCAGCAAGTTTTCTCCAAAAAGCAGCAACTATGCAGGTGGCAAGTGACACAGAGCAGCATGCTGCCTCCTCCAAAGGTCAATTTTAGAAAACCTAACTAGAATATCTTTTATTTTTGCCATGGACCTACAACCTGATGCCATCTGAACTGATGTTACAGCCCTTTACAACAGAAGAGGAGATTGAAGAAGGGCATAGAAGGAAAAATCTAAAGTTTCTCATCTCACAGGACTAATACTCTGTAACAGCAAGACTGATCTAATATGTGGAACTAATTAAATTCAACTATCTTTATGACATTTTTAGAATGATTATGGTTGGAGCCTGTAAGAATGAGGTTTCTCATGACTATCAAATGGCTGTAACAAGGGGACACATCATACCCACAACTCAGAACACTCTTAAAACTTCCCAGAACACCAACAGTTATTTTATGTGCTAAAGTGAATTAAGTTTGCAATAATTTATTATAGTTTGGGTAGTATAAAAAAAAGACCACACTTCTTATAATTCATTAGAATCTAGCATAAATGTGTTAGAATACATTCTTTATCTTAAAGCTAAAATATATACAGTAGAGCAAGAACTACCAAAGCATGAATATTAATGTTTGTGATGACACTGAGAAGGTCCTAGGTACTGAGTGTCTGTCTCAGTGTCCATGTAACTTGGGTCTCAAAGCTTGTTTTGTCATCCCCTTTTAAAAGCTTTTCAATAATCCCTCTTTATCAGTGGATAGAATCCAAAGTATAGGGTGAAATATAAAGTCAGCTATCAATTGGCTGTTGTCTATTTTTTTTCCATTAGTGCCACAACATCAAGTTTTACTAAATTTTGCCAATCTCCTGGTAAATGAGTAGCACATTCACTAGACAGCACATCTATACCATCTATGTGTATTGAACGTTTATACACTGATAGAAAACACTGCGTTTTATCATAACTCACTAATCTCCAAAGATATACACCAAACACATGAGAATCTGTGGTATGCAAACATCAGCTACCAGCTTTTCTCAGCTCTCTTCCCCTTTTTCAGACCTAAAAAGAAAAACTTAGAAACACAGTTTAAACTTTAAACTAGTTTGCCTTAATTTACCCTCTTTTAAACTCTCGTGGGTTTTACCCTCCTCAGCCTTCTCAACCAAATTCCAAGTTAAAGCAAGGCTATCAGTGTAAAACAAACTTCAACAGGGAGTTCAAATCTGCAAACTCTTTAACTGCCTTTTAGCCTAGCCCAGCCAAAGGCTGCAGACCCCAGGCCTTGGCCACATGGCCAAGCTCACATGGTTCATATTTTCATTCCACAAAATGGCAGAAACCCAACCTGAACATGCATTCTCGGTTTTTTGTTTGTTTGTTTGCTTTAAACTCCTTATATATTTTTTCTGTTTTCCCACCTTCTAGGACAGCTCCTGAATTATTACATTACAAAGAAAAACACCTGTTTTTCTCCTTCCTTCCTCTTGTATCTTTCTGAAAGGAAATTTTTATTAAGGCCATTCTCACATTTTAGCATATCTTTCTTGAAATCTGCAATCTTAAACAGGAGACAATGACTGGAGGTGGGGGGGTTGGTGCCCCCTATTAATCAGTACAAACTGACCAGTTTGTACTCCCACCAGCAGTGTAAGAGAGTTCCTTTTTCTCCACATGCATGTCAACACTTGTTGTTGTCCGTTTTATTTATATGGGCCATTGATGGTATCTTGGTGTGGTTTTAATTTGCATTTCCCTGATTATTAGTGATGTGGAGCATTCTTTCATATGCCTATTAGCCATCTGTATCTCCTCTGTGGGGAAGTGTCTTTTTAGTTCTTCTCCCCATTTCTTGACTGGGTTTTCTGCTTTGTTTTTGTTGAACTGTAGAAGCTCTTTGTGAATCTTTGTTATCAGACCCTTGTCACTCATCTGAAAGGCAAAAATTTTCTCCTAGTAGGTTGGGTTTCTTTTTGTTTTGTTTATTTTAGTCTCTTTTGCTGTACAGAAACTTTTTAATTTGATATAGTCCCAGTTGTTTATGTTTTCCTTCAGTTTTTTGTCAGCCATAGTTGTTTCCTGAAATCGATTTCTGACAATCACTAGATAATATTCTACTTCTTTGATTTTTTTCACTAACTGAGGAGGTATTCAGAAAATCTTTGTTTAGTCTCTACTCTGGAGTCTTTTTCTGTGCTTCTTTTGGGGTCTGATTTCTAGATTTATTTTATTTATTTGTTTGTTTATGTAAGTCTGTATGTATGTATGTATGTATGTATGAATGTATGTATGTATTTTAAGACTAGGTCTCGCTATTTTTGCCCTTGGAACCACAGGCTCATATTGCCTGGAGTACCACAGACTCAAGCAATACCCAGCCTCAGCTTCCCAGGCATCTGGGATTACAGGTGTATGCCACCATGTCTTGCTATATTGCCCCGGGCGGGTCTTGAACCACAATCCCCAGTCCCAGCTGCACTTCTGTAGGCTTATAGGCACGTGCCACCATGACTAGCTTTGATTTCTAGGTTTATACCATGTTTTTTCATTTGGATTACTTTCCCTAGTGTTTTCCTCCTATCTTCATTTCTTCCTCTAAATATCTCTCTCCAAGGTTTTGCTTTATGGTCACAATGAGTGTTACATCAAAATGTCTATGTTTAAATCACTCTTTTAAGTGCAAGAATCAACTCAGCAGTTGACAATACAGTCTATCATTTTTTCTTCTTTAGGGTTTGCTTGTTGTTTCATGCTATTCACATTTAAGCTTCTAATTTTGTGTTCTCCAGTATCACCTTGTTCATGTTTTTGTGTTCTTTTGCTTTTTCCCTTTTCATGTAAAAGAGATCCTTCAACATTTCTTGTATGCATACACATACACTTGTGGTAAACTCGCTTAGCTTTTGTTCTCTAGGAAAACCTTTCTTTCCTTATCATTATTTAAATGACAATCATGTACAATATTCTTTGCTGGCAGGTTAAACCATTTAAGATTGCAAATGTGTCATTCTGGTCATCCCAGCATCAAAAGCGAGTGTTCAAAAGTATTCAAAAGTGAGATGAGAAGCTGAACAAATCAAAGCTTTTTTTCTCCAGCAGCATACGTTTTTATCTTTAACTTTTGATAATTTATCAATAATATTTCTTGATGGATTTAGAAAATGAGAGTTTTATTCCAGGTTATCCATGTTAAAACCATTTCTTGGATTTGGGGAGTTTGCCGCTTTTCCCTTCTCTCTCCCTTTACTTTTTCTCTTTTAATGGAATCCAACAATTCTCATAACATAATTAGTTTTTGTTTCCTAAGTCATATCTCCTTTTTGTTCCATTTAGGTCATTTGTATATTTGTATATTCAATTTCTGAAAGTCTCTCTTAATGCTGATCTAAATTTCTTTATTTTTTTTGTATTTGTCCTCATTTCATTCAGGGTCTTCTACATATCTTTCAGTTGTCTTTAATCTCTTTAGTTAGAAATTCTTCTAGTTCCTGGAACTGATTTCTAAGATACTTGACCTGCCTTTCTATGTTTGTTTTAACCAATAAAATGTCATTGAGTTGGTTTTATTTGTATGTTTCTTTAAGACTCATCACAAAATCCTGTCATTTGGGTTCTCAATGTCTGTCCTTGATACAGGCCTCTAGACTGCTGTTCTTCTCCTTCTGCTCATCCATCTTGTGTTCTGATGTCCCTGCTTCCTAGGCATGTGACCTGCCTTATTTATTCTCATTTTTTTCTGCTTAGAAGTACATAGGGTTCTATTTATTTGATTTTCTTTGTTAACTTACAAGATGAAGGATTCAGTAGAAATTGGAGTTCAAGCATGTGGCCCGTCTTTGTGGGCAGGGAGGGCTTCTTCTCCAAGCACAGAGATTTATTCCCAACTCTCATGCCTCTTTCTCCAAAGTAAGCTCTGTCAAATACTCTGCTTTGAGAAGCACAAATTCTAAAATCTCACTCCCTTATCACTACACCCCATAGAGCAGGGCAGGGATGATGCCAGGACATACAAAGTCCACAAGGGTGTACTGGGGACAAGTGGAGGCAAGGGTTGCAGAACAAATGGTAGTTCTCTCTCTCTCATCTCCCAGCAAGGATGAGGGATAAATGTCTCTACCGCCTGACTATTGGCAACCAGTTTCTCTGAGATTTAACCAACAGTTCTCCTACCATAAAAATGCTTTTCCCTCACTGAAAAATCCCCCAAAAGATTCACCATGTTTTGTTTGACCCACATGCCACACTGTGCTTAGCTCCATCCTGGAATGAACTAGAATGGCCACACCTGCTAACATCCTCCTCCTCTCCCTTCCTGCTCCACTCCCACAGCAAATGACCTTAAGGTAAAAGCTACATTTAATAACCTCCTATTACCAATGATGAGCTTGTGAAATTTCCTGTTAACAATTTTTACTTATTTTTTTTTAAGTTGTGTTATGGGGGAGGGCCATGCTTTGGGAGGAGTCTGGATTATCTGTATTTACATCCTTTTTACTAAGCAATATATACCCTTGGGTACTTTCTTTAAAAAAAAAAAAAGATGTAAAATTTAAGAATAACCACTAGAGGAAAAGCTTATCATGCTCTTTGACAGGGCAGAGTTTCAGATCACCAATAAGGAAAAGCATAGCATCCTAACATGCAGTCAGTTCAAATGTGCTCTTCTGCTTTTTCAGGTGTTTTGCATTTATTAGTAGTAGTGCTTCTATCTTCTTTCACAAATCTTATGAGCAAAACAATCAGCTAGTTCAGAAATTAGCACACAATCAGCCTGTCATTTCTATGATATCTGGAAGCTTCATCTTGTCTCAAAGATCAGTTTCTTTAGCCTTTAGGTGAAATATGGATGAAAATGACAAGACAGGGAACACAGAGAAAAAGGAGCTGAGAGTTAACTCAAGCATTGCTTGGATGCAGGGGAGGATGAAGGGGGCAGGAAAGTGGGCAGTGAGGCGGCTTACAGATTTTCTGTGTATGGAATCCCTAAAAATTCAGTATAGTCACAATTTCCAAAT
Organism: Uropsilus gracilis; assembly: GCA_004024945.1. NCBI lineage: Eukaryota > Metazoa > Chordata > Mammalia > Eulipotyphla > Talpidae > Uropsilus > Uropsilus gracilis. Next base: position 12,580 of record PVHY01010145.1, read on the forward strand.
ATTATATAAGTAAATCTAGCAACCAAAAAGAAAAATCTGCAATATATAAAATATGGGGCATATGACTATGTTGTTTGTTTCCAAACTTTACTATTTTAAAATAATTAGAAAGCATTGCCCAACAGAAGCAAAATATTAGTGAAACTTCATATTCACATTTTAAACAGTAAAAACAAACAATTAAAATGAATTTTAGTAATACATTTAATATACCAAATATATCTAAAAATATATCTAAAATACATCTCATAGAAACTGAAACTATCCAAAGTATTATCACCACCTTTCACGTCACTGGTCTAAATCAATACAGTTCAGCAAGTATTTTACACTTACATTCCATCTACAGTTAGATCTGTCTTGTTTCAGTTATTCAATAGCCACTTGTGACAGTAGCCACAGGTTTATAAAGCTTTCAAAGGAACGCAACTAAATATAAATAAATATAATCACTAAATATTTTATCTTTCATAATTAATTTCTGTTTTTCTTTCAGGGAACTAATAAAACAGGCACTATCACTCTACCTGGAAGAAGTCATTACTTGGTCAAGTTCATACAATCGTTGCAGCTCAGAACACCTGCCAAGATCGTCTCAGATTTTTTCAGAGACACTTACTCTGACACTCAATCCTCAGGTGTCCACCTTCTCTAAACAACCTTCCACAAACATCTGAGCTCCCATTTTCCTCTTCTACTAAAGCACCTGAGTCCTCTCTGCTCTCCTAGCCTTCATGTAAATCTCTCCAAACAGTCACTGATATCCAATAGGTGCCTAATAACTGAGCATTCAGGAAGGAGGTCATTTTCACAGCTGATCTTGGCATTTAGTTGTGGGCCGATAGGCACTGTAAATATAAGTAGACATTTTACTTCTTAAATTAAATATCACCTCCCATCAAGCAACATTCATAGCTACATTTTTTATAGTTATTGTAAACGGTCCACTTTCAGGAAACATCTGAAACATTATGAAAAATCTTAGACAAGCCTGTCAATTTTTAGCCACACCAGATCCATTATTTCAAAGTCATCTTTAAGATGACATACATTTCCCCACATATGCTTTATATACTCCTTTTGTTCATCTCATATTGCATTGCTTCCCTTCACCTCAAACTCAGAGCTTTCTTCTCCAACCTTAGGACAATGCTGGTAGATAGAAATACAGGAGCAGAACAACCTAATCAAGATCAGTGGAAAAGGCAACCACTTCCTCTGGAGCCTCAACTGCTGGGGTGTTAAAAGCAAGCTCAGGCCCAGTTCCCTATATGATTGACAACATGATTTTCCACTTTTTAAACTAAAATACGATCACACACATTTTATCTTAATTGTCATCACTTAGTAAGTGATGATCAATTATACAAAATGACATGAACTAAAATTGACTCATCCTACCAGCCATTTAGGAAATTACTACTCCTTTTTAATGAGAAGTAATTTTCTTGGGATATTACAAGAAGAAAAACGAAAAGTGGCAGAAGAATTAGGATCAATGCTGAAGGATTAAGCTGAAGAGCAGACACAATCCATGTCCTTTAAAAACATTCATTTTTAAGGCTGTCCAAGTCCACCCTTCAGAATTACAGGGTCAGAACATTACCTCAGGGGCTCTAGCACTGTTCTCATACCCATGTCAGCTCTGGACAGCATTCAGCAACTCAGTCCTCCTGCTGACTTCCCTGGACTACAGACCCTTCTATGCAACTGCAGTCTTGACTTTAGCTTGACAATGATCTACATTTTTCAACTTACTTATGTTAACTTAGGTACTTTGGGTAAACTACACAACCATTCGGTAGAACACTTGTCTGACCAGTCATTCCATTTTCACAGGCAATGCTCTAAATGCACAACCAAGAAAGACTGTGAGTATAAGGAGACAGACATAAGAAGGAAGAATCATAATTCCCTCTCTGGATAGAATACAATCAGAGCTGAGTTCCATAGCTAAAGTATATATAGCCCAGAGAATTACATCTAGGAGATCTCAGTGATCTAAATGAACTGTATTGTGAATTGTTATTTCAATGAAAATTGTATTTATCTTATTGCAAACAATTTTATTTCACGATTCTTGAGATTTTATACAGTACCCAATTTGACAGTGTATGTTCATGCTCTCTATTTCTAATTTGTATATATAATTTTTAAATGGTCAATAAGGAATTTTTAAAATAAAATTCTTTTGGAACATACATAATTTTCAGCTGTAAAATTTTCTCATAGAAAAGCTTAGAATAAGCTGGGCACAGTAGCTTGTGCCTGTAAGCTTCAGCCTATGAAACAGCTGGGGCTAGGGATCATGGTTCAAGTCCCACAACATAGCAAGACCTTGTCCCAAAAAAATAGCTGGGTGTGGGGACACGTGCCTGTAATCCCAACTACCTGGGAAGCTGAGGTTGGGGATTGCTTGAGTCTGTGGTACCCCGGGCAATGTGAGCCTGCAGTCCCATGGGCAAAAATAGCGAGACCTGGTCTCCAAAAAAAAAAAGGAAAAAGAAAAGCTTAGAATAATAAGCAATATTCATACTTTTCAGTATAGAGAAGCTTAGAGTATAATGAAGCAACATTCCTACCTTAAGTACTATGGGGAGCACTGTACCTCATCAAATAAGAGAAACTAGTAATTTTAAGATATACCAGAATGAAAGAAAATCTACTAATTATAACTGTAAGGTGACATTCATTCTATATAGTATTATAAAAAATATATCCTACTTTCATAGATGAAATATATAAAAAATATACAAAGCTAATGGATCTAACTATGGATGAACTACTCTTTTATTTCTTTTTATTATTAGTTGAAACATTGTGTGTGACTCAGAGGCATACCATTCATTGCACCTCAGACACATGTCCCCAGAACTCCATGGAGCTAGCAGGAGTGCAGGAAAGACGTATACCTTAAATCAGGAAGACATGCATGTCAGAGGAATGACTACTCCAAACTGAATGGAGTGAATGCAAGTGAAGAGATGGGTGGCAACTGTAATGCTCAGATGCTTATGTAGTCATGAGAGGAAAATGAGATTCACTTCTCAGATTTGCTTTCAGGATACCTAGAGATAGCTTGAGGGTGAGGACAATGAGGCACTCAATTGGGTATACAAATGTAAAATGGCAACTTAATCATCAAGATTCAAAATATTCTAATGAAAACAAATCAAAGTTAATAAAAACATCTATATTGAACCAAATATTAGCATTTTAAATAAAATCAAAATCAGTATACCTGAATTTCTTTTCCACTCAAGCACTTTCCTTAGAGCACTGAGAACCACTCTTGTATCAATTGGAGATAGGTTAAAATCTTTTTCAAATGGATTTGATATAATACATTGATTTACTTGTTTTTCACATTTTAGCCTGAGTTTGGGATAGCATGCTGCCCCAAAAGGTATTTTAGAAATTGAGAATAAGCCTATAAATTAAGTATTGAAAGTTACTTGCATGGTGTCCATGTAGGTATTGGATTTTTCTGGGAAAAGAAGAGAATGTTTCATTGTTTTCAGTTGAATTCTAAAGGTTTGTTAAATTTCATTTTGAAATGCTGCTAGGAATAACTAATTTTTATAATGAGATTCTGAATAAAATTACAAAATATCATACATAATTCTTGTGTCTATTTTAGTGATAAAAATTTCATAATCTTCTGTGTTCTAAATACAAAAGTTGCAAAATCTACCAAAGCAAACAAATGTAGTTTTTTGTCTCAATTCTAAATAATTACAAGAAGGCATCAGTAGTGCATTCCCTTTTAGGACCTTATCAAGTTCCTCACTGGTACCAATTTGAGCTATAATCATTCTCTTGATAACCATTATTTTAATCTTAAGTACAGGGAAAAACTTTACAATTTAAAAATGATGCATGTTACAATAATAGACTTATATTTTAAAAAATTCTTTATTGGCCCTTTAAAAATTGTATGTGCAAGTTCTTAATACATCTAAACAAATAGATTATAAACACAGATTATCACTTTAGATTCTACTTAAACTCTTAATATCAGTAAAAAAAATAGTATGCAATCAGAAAATGACACTGTATCTAAAGTACAATGATTCAGGACTATACATACAATCTGTCCAGTATTTTGCATAGATTCAGAATTACTGGTGTTGAATAAGAAATGCCTAGTTATGATACTATTCATCACCCCACAGAATTTACCAAGAGTTTTCAATAGTACCATAACACAACCAATATACTGAAGGCTTTGCTCTGACTTTTGTTGTTTTGAACTCCCATTCATTTGGTTGTTGATACCTTTCCATCCAGTTCCAATTAGTTTCAAGGGATAAGTTATTCATCTATCCATGCTAATTTATATTTACATTTTTTGATGCATATTTGACTAGTATTTTTGTATATGACATTTACTTGATAAAACAATTACAGGATGTTACCAAAAATATAAATGAATTTTAAACATCAATTGAAACCAGAAAGAATATTTGCTTTTGTTATCTGTTCCTTTTAAAGAGATTTGCTGGACAAGGAAATCTTGATTAATACTTCTATATAAAAGGTTAGTCCATGAAACTTTTCTGACTTCCCAAGGGATGGAATGCAGGGGTGGTATTAACAGAATCGTCTTCACTGGAATGAAATTTTTCTCTTTTCAACTGAGATAATACCAGCATACCCCCATGGGATATTATCACTGTAGTACATCTACCCCCAGATCACTCATATTCTACCACCATGGACCACTGTGCATCTATCCCTGGTTGTTCTAACCCCTCCCCACCATGTAGCTTCATTTCTGTAGTCAGTATCAAGTGTTAGTGTAACAGCTTGTCTTTAACTATTTATTTGCTTTATATTCCCATATTAGTGACCCCATCCATAATTATCTTTCTCCTTATTTCGTTTAGCATTAATTCTTCAAGATCCACACAGGTTGTTACAAAAGGTATGAGTTTCTTTTTAAATCACTAAGGAGTAATCCATGGTGTGTATATATACCACATCTTCTTGACCCAGTCATCTGTTATGGGAACATGTAGGTTACTTCTATAGTTTAGCTATTGTAAATAATGCTGCAATCAACAGAGGAGGGTATGTTCCTTTTGATTTAGTGTTTTGGAATTTTTGCCTAGAAATGGGATTACATGGTGAAATGGCGATCCATTTTTAATGTTCTTAGACACCTTTATAGTATTTGCCATAAGGGCTGGGTCAGTTTGCATTCCCACCAGCAGTGTAGTAATCTTTTCTCTGTATCCTCATCAGCACTTGTTGTTTCTGTATTTTTTGATAAGGGCTATTTGTCACAGGTGTGAGATGTTACCTCATTGTGGTATTGATATGCGTTTCTCTAATAATAAGTGATTGTGAACATTTTTTCAAGTGCCTGCTGACAAACTGAAAGTCTTTTTTTTTTTTAGAAATGTCTATTTAGTTCTATTGCCCATTTTTTGATTGGGTTGTTTTGTTTTTGTAGAGCTTTTTGAGATCCTTGTATATGTTTGTATCAGTCTTTTGTCATAGATGTACATAGTGTGCAAATATTTCCTTCCATTCCATAGGGTATCTATTCATTTTAGTTATGATTTCCTTTGCTGTATGGATGTTTTTTAGTTTGATGTGGTCACAGTTTATGTTCTCATCTGTTTTCCTTGTTGGGGACAAATTCCTAAAGGCATCACTAAAGTTTTTGCCACAAAAAGATTTGCCTACACTTTTCTTCTATATTACAACAAATTCTTTGATCTACTTTGAGTTGATTTTTTTAATTTAAAATTTTTAATTTATTTATATATAAATTTTACAACATTGTAATTCCAGGGGTTTACCCCCCCAACCCTCCCCTTGCTTCCCCTCCCCTTTTCCCTACTGCTCAAAATTGTGCACTTCAGTTGGGTGCTTAGCTTGTTTTGACTTTTCAAGTCTTTTGTTTATTTTTTCACTATATTCCCTATACTAGTGAAACCATTTGGTTTCTGTCTTTTTCTTTATGACTTGTTTCTGCTAATACGATTTCTTCTAAGTACATACATGTTGTTATAAATTCGTCGAATTTGTCATTTTTAGTTGATGAGTAATATTCCATTGTGATTATATACCACATTTTTTTCATCCAGTCATCTGTTTTGGAGCATTTAGGTTGCTTCCATGCCTTGCAATTATAAATAGTGATGCAGTAAACATCCGAGCTCAGGTGTCCCTTTGTACCCACATTGAGGTCTCTTTTGGGTAAATTCCCAAGAGAGCAATTGCTGGGTCAAATGGTAGTTCCATTTTCATTAACCTGAGGGTCCTCCACACAGCTTTCCATAGTGGTTGGACTAGTTTACATGACCACCAGCAGTGTAGTAGTTTTCCTTTCTCTCCACATCCTTGCCAGCAATTCTTGTTGTCCATTCTTTGGATGTGGGCCATTCTTACTGGTGTAAGGTGGTATCTCATTGTGGTTTTGATTTGCATTTCCCTTATTACTAGCGATGTTGAGCAATTTTTCATGTGCCTGTTGGCCATTTGTATTTCCTCTTTGGAGAAGTGTCTTTTTAGTTCTTCTCCCCATTTTTTGATTGGGTTTTTTGATTTGTTTTTGTTGAGTTGTGTGAGTTCCTTGTAGATCATCGTTAATAATCCCTTGTCGCTCATATGGAGGGCAAAAATTTTTTCCCATTCAGTTGGAAATCTTTTAGTTTTTTCTGTTGTCTCTTTTGCTGTACAGAAGCTTTTTAGTTTTATGTAGTCCCATCTGTTTATGATTTCCTTCATATTTTGCCTTCTGTAGATGTTTCTAGAAAGGGATTTCTGAACTGTGATTCATGGAGAGTTTTGCCCAAGTTTTCCTCTATGTATGCTATGGTTTCAGGTCTGACCTCTAAGTCTCTTATCCATTTTGAGTTGATTTTTGTATATGGAGTAAGGGAGTTTTCTTGGTTCATTTTTTTTGCATGTCTTAGTCCAATTTTCCCAGCACCAATTATTGAAGAGGCTATTCTTGTTCCAAGGTAAGTTTTTCACTCCTTTGTCGAAGATTAGTTGACTATATATGTGTGGTTTTATTTCAGGGCACTCAATTCTGTTACATTGGTTTGACTGTCTGTTTTTGTACCAATACCATGCTGTTTTAATTATTATGGCTTTGTAGTATAGTTTGGAGTTTGGAATTGTAATACCTCCATTCTCTTTTTTTCTGGTCAGGAGGCTTTTTGATATACGAGGTCTTTTGTAATTCCATATGAATTTCAGTAATTTTTGTTCTATCTCTTTAAAAAATGTCATTGGGATTTTTATTGGGATTGCATTGAATCTGTAGATTATCTTTGGTAGGATGGTCATTTTGATAATATTAATTTTTCCAATCCATGAACAGGGAATGTCTTTCCATTTCCTTATGTCTTTTTGTATCTCTTTTAGGAGCATTCTAAAATTTTCTTTGTATAATTCTTTCACAAAGAATTCTTTCACAAAATTTTTTGTTAGGTTTATTCCCAGGTATTTAATTTTTTTTGGTGCGATGGTAAATGGGATGGTTTTCCTGATTTCTTCTTCTTCTATTTGACTTTTTGCATATAGGAAAGCCACTGACTTCTGTGTGTTGACTTTGTATCCAGCTACCTTACTGAACTGGTTTATTATTTCAAGTAGTATTTCTGTGGATTTTTTGGGGTTTTCTATATAGAAAATCATGTCATCAACATATAATGATAGCTTCAGTTCCTCTTTGCCTATTTGTATCCCTTTTATGTCTTTCTCTTGCCTTATTGCCCTAGCTAGAACTTCCAGTACAATGTTAAAGAGTAGTGGGGAGAGTGGGCATCCTTGCCTGGTTCCAGATCTCAACTGGAATGATTTTAGTTTTTCCCCATTTAGGATGATATTCGCCATAGGTTTGTCATAGAGGGCTTTTATTATGTTGAGGTAAGTTCCTTTAATCCCTAATTTTTCAAGGACTTTTATCATGAATGGATGCTGAACTTTGTCAAATGCTTTCTCTGCATCTATTGATATGATCATGTTGTTTTTGTTTTTCTCTTTGTTGATGCGGTGTATTGTGTTAATTGGTTTCTGGATGTTAAACCATCCTCACGCCCCTGGGATAAATCCCACTTGGTCATGGTGAATGATGCTTTTAATGCATCGTTGGATTCGGTTTGCCAGGATTTTGTTTAAGATTTTTGCATCTGTGTTCATTAAGGATATTGGTCTATAGTTTTTTTTCTTGGTGCTGTCCTTATTTGGTTTTGATATGAGTGTGATGGTTGCTTTGTAGAATGTATTTGGCAGTTTTCCTTCTTTCTCAATTTTTTGGAAAAGCTTTAGTAGCAGCGGCATTATTTCTTCTTTGAATGTCTGGCAGAATTCATTTGTAAAGCCATCAGGTTCTGGGCTTTTGTTTTTAGGTAGAGTTTTGATGACTGCTTAAATTTCGCTGCTTGTGAGATTGGTTTATTTAGGTTCTCAATATCTTCTTTGTTTAATTTTGGGGAGTTGTATCTTTCTAAGAATCTATCCATCTCATCCAAGTTGTTGTATTTATTTCCATATAGTTGTTCATAGCACTCTCTTATTATCCTTTGGATTTCTTTTGTGTCTGTTGTAATTTCTCCTCTTTCATTTGTGATTCTGTTTATTAGGAT